>CAJNOP010000838.1:0-85577 GCA_905250075.1 Rotaria sp. Silwood1 | reverse complement strand
GAACAGAAATTAGTTATTAGGTTTAACTCAAAAACTTAGACTATATCGTTGACTAAGGTCATCAGTAGTCAAGAAGGGTGTGGATGTGATAGAGAATAAAATTATGTTTAATTCTTAACCTTCAAATTTTATAAACAAACAATGGTTTTTTATGTTTTATTTTATAAAAATCAATCAAACACAAGCAGTGTTGGTCAAGTTGTTAAGTCTAAATAAAAAACTTATCGAATAAAATACATTAAAGTTGAAGTATGATGTCGATCAACATTGATGTTAATATTATCCAAAGATAATATTTAAAGAGAAAAGGTAAGTTTTTTTTCATAAATTACCTTAATAATCAATATCAAATATATATTAATGAAATGATCATTTGGTTTTTAATCCAAATTTTATCATTCACTTTGTTAAAATAAAAGAAAAGACTATTATATACGTACCTTATATGCCTAATTTTTCTTATTTTAAAATGGAAATTAAGATCTTATTGTGAATAGAGCAAATAACTATTAAAAATTAAAATCGATCAAAATAATATTTGTAATATTCAATTGGAACCTTCAAACAAAAATATGTTAATGTTAATCGAAATGAAATGTAAAAAATGATTTCATAATTCTAAATAAAAGTAGCAAGAACATCGGATTATTAATCAGTTGCAATGAAAAAAATAGATATATTTTGTTTAAGCGTTTGTTCAAGTCTAAAGCCAAATGTTTTTTTTTTCAAATGGAAATTCAACTATTTCCATAAAATATCTATGAAATTTGTTAATTAGATTTTCCTTGTCTAATAAATGTTTTTTTAAAGTTTAAATAAGCATTTAAAATTATTTTATTTATTTGAAAAGATATACGATTAATTAGACTTTTTAATCTATATAATTTGTTTTAATTAAGAATTGTTTCATGAATAAGTATTTGAACAGAGATGGAAATCATTCAGAAAATCTGCACTAGCTTCGGGATGGCATCAGTGCCTATTCTGATATTAAACTCAAGCAAGCACAAAAATATTTGATGAAGAGCACAATATAATAAAATAGCTGTAACAGCGATCCGAAATGTAAAACCTGTTTATTAGTATAGTTTTATTTCTTCTTTTCGAATATTTCAATTAATTGTCTCGATATTTCAATCTGGACTATGACAATTTCAAAGTGAGCTGAATTCATTTTTTTGTACTAATTGACGATTTGATGCTAGAATAAGTACATATGATCCATGATCAACTTCAAAAGATTTATAAAAAATGTTTTCATTTATTTCCATAATAAGCAATTCATCTTACTTATCAACTGTTGGTGATGGTAGAATCCAAGCAAGTAAAAGAATAAGAAAAGCTAAATAAAGACTAAAAACATCGATTCAAAATAAAGAAAGCCTATAAACAAGAATTAATTTACCTACTGTTTTAACAGAATCAGGCTCTCTTATACCAATTACATCTCAATTTTGTAAACCAATTAGAAAAGCTTGTAGTTGAATTTTAGTTGCATTATACTAATACAAAATAGGTTAAGTAAAAAAATCTCTAGTGGATATTATTGTTTTCTTCAAAATATAATCAATTATTAAGGAAACAATCGGTCTTATTTTTTTTTTACCTTGGTTTAATTAGTAAAGAAGTCTGTTACATGAATTCATATATGTTACAATAGGATCACTCCTTTTGTGTTACTTATATGAGAAGTATGGCAAACCAATGAATCATTACCTATTATCCTTGACAATTGGAATATAAATTTTCATCTGCACGAAAAACTCCAGAAAAGAAATTTTGTTTTTTTTTTCACTTTAGAAAATTAAAATTACCTTATAACCGGCAGTTTTAATAACAGCAAGAACGTTTTTTCAAGGCCAGTTTCATTCCATGATCGTAATGAGTGTGGAATATCTTCATCTCTGACATTCATCATAACAATGTATTTCATCTTTCTCTCGATCATATTGAGGACGAGCTCTAAAAAAAATAAATAAATAAGAAATATTCTTCGTTTTCTTTGATATCGATAACTTACATTGCTCGATCTGTTTCTTCTTTTGCATGTCATTTTTCAAGTAAGGCACTATAAAACTTCGATTGGATGTTTTTTTGGTTAATTAATGAAAGAAAAAAATATATTTTACTTTAGCGATGCCCAGATATTGTTCCTTGACAGTTGTTTCTCCACGTTCTTCACTAGCATCTAGGAAACAGTCGAAAGAACAAGAAAATTAATGTAAATGAGAAGAATAAAAAAAATACAAAAGAATTACTTAAAGTACTTGGTCGATCTGTTTGATCTATCTTTTCCACGTCGATGACGATCACTTTCTCGTCGTTCACGTTCTCGATCAAGGGTGAATTATAAAATTTCAACTGAAGACAAATCAAAACCAATTAATGCATAACAATAATTTCTAGTGATATATACACAATGTTTAATAATTATTGACATAGACATTATTGCATGCTGAATTCGAGAGACGTGTTGCCTGATAATGTCACTGACGAAAAAGAATGATAAATAATGAGAGAGCTACCCGACCTGTAACTACTCATCGCTTGAGCTCAAATTGAGTGCACAAGGAAATTTCAGTAAAACCAGAAGAACCTTCAAAGGGCTCGTATCATAGATCTGCTTTATTGTCCATAGATAAATATAATTACCTTTGGAATATTCTGAAATTTTTAGCTGAAAACAATGTTCCTCTGTTGAAATATTGAATGTTAAAGTAAACTCGATTTTTGTAACATGCCTGTGACGATAAATTTTACTTTGATCAAAAAGAAAAATGCCGATTAATTCAAACATTGAGGGTAGGAGTATAGGTAAATAGAATACTCCAACATCCACATTCGCATCGAGATGCATACCCTATATGTTGACAACTTTACTTTTGGTATTTCTATTGAAAGCACTGTATCTTTGTTGAAAAATGTGCATTCTTTAGTGCTAAAACTTTCAGGATATTTTCAACGTCATGAGATAACATCTCTGGACTGAATTTCAGGTAAAAATTTCTTTATTTGATTTTTCAATAAATACCTAAGAACGAGTCGAGAATTTAGTAAAACGATCATAATTCGTCTCCTGAAAGTCATGAGCACGAACCTTTCATAGATTTTTTCTAGCATTACCGACAATTCCTGATGAGTTTAATATGAATTTAAATGACGAATCGTATTTGGAATAATGACTTCATAATTATTTCATATCGTGACTGATTCATTGAGTCTTGTTTCCTTTCTGATATTTTTTTTATGATTTCTCATTATAATAATTTTCGATTTTATTGTTTCCCAAGATTTCTCCTAATAAAAGTGGTACATGTTTTATTGTACTTGTTCTATTAGCTTCACTATTATTTGTGGTTGCAGTTTTCGTTAACGGTGTTGATTTTCTTTCTTCAATATCATCATCAATTATTCGAAACAGATACTCAAAAGAATTTTAGTATAAATTCATATGCAAATTTTCATATATTCTTATGAATATCAAAAATATTAATTTATTGGATTCGCGTTATTTCAAGTCCTTCAATAACTCCTAATTCATATGTCATATTATTCATGATTCTGATCATATAATGCTGATTATATTATTTTATTTCAAAGATCTTTCCTAGGATTTTTTCTATAAGATCATATGGTGAAAATACTTCATCAATCCATGAATGATTGTTATTTTGATTTCTCCAATTTGTAAAATAAGAATCTCTATCTAGAACGAAACCAATCTTTTTTTTTTAATTTCCTTTGTGACTAACAGAAAAATCAGAATATTACTAATATCGGAAATAACATTTGTTATATCAAATTAAAGATCACATTTGATTGTTTTCATTGATATTGTTTAATTAATACTTCAAGACCAGTATGAACTGTTGATCCTGTTGTTATGATTAGATAAGTATGAAGTAAACGATGTCAGAAGATCAGTCACAATGAAACTATAACTAATAAGTTTAACAACATATGTCAACTAATCGAAATTATGGATAAAAGTGCAATACTAGTGCATGTTTTAGTTTCGGTTATCAGAATTTCATTTAGCTAATACTTTTAGTGTAACTTCGAAAAATTAGAAATGTCAAGAGAGAAAAACAAAGTGATTTTAATAAGTTTTACTAAATTGAAAGAACTTCTGAATACGTGAGAATTCTTAGCAAGCTAATACAGATTTGATAAAATTTATTCAAATTGCTGCACCTCACTATGCATTGAATGATACGAGCTAAACGATACTGTAGTAGGAGTCTAGATTAAATGTCGATGATATATATATCTGATGTCCTGTTCTTTCATTTGCATTATTGTGAGCTAGCTAATCATCAATGCTATTATTCAAATCAAGCAAAAAAGCATTTGTGAATTGTCAACAGAAATACGATGAACTTTGCAATCCATCCCAATTCAAAAAATATACATTGCATTTCTATATTCTTTTTATATACACGCTTTGTTATATGAAATGGATAAGAAAGAAAAACTTGAAAAATGTAAAATTTACATAAATTCTGAATTTATTTTTCTTCTATTGGACGATAATTAATGAAATTTTGATTTATACAAAATAGTATGATCGCAGTTGAAACTTGTTCAGTTACTTTTCTACTAATTTTGATCTGAAATTTTGTCCGCACAGAGAACTCGATTAGAGAGGGCTTCATAAAAAAAATTCACAAGTTTTGAACAAAGTCTCTTCGAGATATCAAATTTTCAAGAACTAGACCTTTTTCTAGCGACAGCGTATAGTTGATTTCTCCATATATGCCAAGTTTCAGATCAAAATTCGAAAATATAAGTTTTCCAAAAATCTAAATCGTCTAGAAAAAATTCTTTTAAAGTTATTGTTATAGAACTCTTTTTAGTATCCATAGGTGAAAAGTCATTAAAATCAGAAGAAGACGTTAGCAATGGCAATAACAACTATGTTTACTCATAAATCTTCAATAACTTGACAACAAGACAATCAAATTTTGATTGAATTCCTATTATTCTTTTTTTTTAACAGTTAAATGTATAAGACAATCAGCATAAAATTTAAAATCACTTCGACATATTGCACGATAACATAAAAGCGTATGAAGGGTGTCGGTGTGTGTAATCGAGTTTGACACTAACACCTCACACCCAGACCGGAGAAAAAGAAGAAGAAGAAAGTCCTTCTCTCTCTAGTGAGAAGAGTTTGTGAATACAATAACACTCGACATCGTATACAGTTGTCACTTGACTCATATTTGATCATCAGAGCTCTCGATAGTTTTTCGAAATGGAAGGGAATAAACGTAATGCTCGTTCTACAAGACTGACTTCTGTTATTTTTCTAAAAGAGGTTGGTCCTTCTCTGGTCACCTGTACCTCCATCGCCAACTGATTGGTTTGACACTGCCGTCATATCATTCTAATTTGTGATGGTAATTCGATTGAACTTGAGAAATTTTAATGTAACAAAAAAAGAAAATCTACGATCTGGTTGAATACTAAGATCACTACAATACTTCATGCATTTCGACACGTAATTTCTAATATTCTGTGCAGAAATTAATTCAATATTTTCAAATTTCTCTCTTAAACTATTAATAAATACGAGCGAAGAAAGAATCTGTAAATGACACAAGTATTATATCATTCTCTGTTAACTAGCGACAACTATTGATATATTCTTTTCTGATTAGTTAAGAATAATGACTTGTAATAAAAAAGAAAGAAAGAAGAATAACTTAATTTTCATATTAAATTCCTTTTTTCCATGGTTCATTTCACGTGAGCAAAAAAAATAGTCCGTAGCCATTTGTGTTTATATCGTAGGATATTTTCTTATTGGTGACGTTACTGTACACATAGGTATTACTATTATTATTTTTTCTTTCTTTCTGTTTTTTCTTCCTTATTTATTTTATCTTGTACTTCTACACTTTCAAGAAAGATGACTAATGATGACAATCGAATGATTACAGTCACATTTTCTTTTTGTAGTTTTCAGCACATTCACATACGCATTTTGTCTTTAATTTTAAATGTCTGACATGTCAAGAGAAAAGATATATGGTGTACAACGATCAGAACGTAATACTCG
Organism: Rotaria sp. Silwood1; assembly: GCA_905250075.1. Taxonomy (NCBI): domain Eukaryota; kingdom Metazoa; phylum Rotifera; class Eurotatoria; order Philodinida; family Philodinidae; genus Rotaria; species Rotaria sp. Silwood1. Next base: position 79,513 of record CAJNOP010000838.1, on the reverse strand, counting down.
TTTATTACGTGTTAAAGTCTTACGAGCTATTGATTTACAAAGACGAGATTTTCTTGGTGGAACTGGTGATCCATATGTTAAAATATTACTTCAATCAAATGAAAATCGTAATTTAATAATTGATTCTGCACGTTCACGTGCAATACCAAAAACACTTAATCCATTATGGAATCAAGATTTTATTTTTCGAGTATGTAAAAGATCAGAAAAAGAAAATTTTATTGTATTTTTGATAAAAAAAAGGTTGATCCAAGTAAACATCGACTTGCATTTGAAATATATGATCAAAATAAACTTGTATGTATGCAAAATGTTGTTTGATTAAAAGGAAAAAAAACACGAATACATTATTTTTCAAAGACAAAAGATGAATTACTTGGCATGTTTTTTGTTGATTTAAATCTCAATATTCCATATGAATCTGCTGAACAACCATTGTTAACAAGAGATTATCCATTATTAAAACGCAGGTACGATGATTCGTTTTTTTTAAACTTTTTATTGAAAATAAAAGTTTATATTCTTCATTTCTTTTTTTTATTCAGTGTTCTTCAACGTGTTCGTGGCACTGTAACTATCGGATTGGCTTATATGAACCCAAGTACACCGCCATTAACACCAGGATCTGCAGAAATTGACAATAATCAACAAAATGAAGTCAGAGACTTAATTTTTTTTTGTTTCCTTATGTAAAAAAAAAATATCTTTATTTTAGTCTGGTTTCGAAATTATTCATCACCGTGATATACCTGAAACATTAACTGAACCACCATTATTACCTGGATGGGAAGGTACTTAATATCAAATTTTATTTGTATAGTATTATTATTTTTTTGTTGAAAATAGAACGAAAAGATGCTAGTGGACGAACTTATTATGTTGATCATAATACTCGTACTACAACTTGGTCTCGTCCAACTGGACAAGCGTAAATATCTATTTTTTATGTTGACAAATGTTCGACTTTTGGAATATATATATATCTATTTGTACAGAGAGAGCGACTATTCTAATATGATTCGGATGTGGATATAATTGGGTTTGATACTAGCACTGAACACAATGAACTGAAAAGTTTTTCGACAAACACTACGATTATCTCAGTTATGTACGACAGGGCTTTCATCAAGATTTTTAAATATATTGCCAAACTTCCTCATGATTTGTAAGACATTAGTAGAAAAAAACAAAAGAATAGTAATTATCACCGAACATGTTCAAATTTTTACTTTTTACTATAATCACTGAATATAATGTTTCTCTTGAATCTGATCAATATTCTATCTTTTATTTTAGTACTGCTACTTCTCAGCGACCTCAATCACAAGTTGGTGATCGACATCAAGTTGATGATATAGATTCAAATCACTCTCAAACAGGAACATCACCAACTTCACCAAGTACAGCAGCTAATAATGTTGTCAGCGCATCCGATGAACTTGGTGCATTACCATCCGGTTGGCAAATGTCTAAAACCGATAATGGTCGTGTATTTTTTATTGATCATGCTCATAAACGAACAACATGGGTAAGTGAAAAGCAAACAAAACCATAGAAAAGTATCTATTCAAATTTATTTTAAGATTGATCCACGAACTGGTAAACCAAGTCCATCACCCGATATACAACGTGAACTTAATCAAAATGGACCATTACCGGTAAGCAAAAAAAAATATGAAAAACGATTCAAAAAAAAAGGAAGAATATAACTCCGGATAGAATGCCGGCTTTCAAAGAATAAACTCCACTTTGAGTTATAAGCATTTTTTGATGTGCGATCAAAAATCGTTCCTTATTGCATTCAGCATCTTTTATTTTATAGGCACATTGGGAAGTTCGAACATTACCTGATGGTCGTGTTTATTATATTGATCATTGTAAGACTTGTTTTAGAAATTAATTTAGTTATATTTTTCTTGTTTTAATTTTAGTAAATAAAACAACAACTTGGACTGATCCACGTATAGCAGGACCGGTAGGTATTGACCTAATGAAAAACAAAAGTCATTACGACTTAACTTTGTCATATTTCCTATATGAAGTATTAAATGAAATTTATTCGATTCCTACTTACCGAAACCTTTGTTTTCGTTGCAATGCGTTAATCATATATGTATGTAGAGTATGTATAATAAATAACATCATGACACATACACCTATATTACTATTATGCGTAATGTGTAAAAACAAATATTTTTACGCAAAATATTTTTTCACAAAAACATGCTCAATACAACAATTAGTTCTTTTATTTATTCATTAACAACTCAAAGAACACCAACACATAGATCTCCTAAAAAATTGAATTCTATAACAGAGGTATACATTTAATAGTGAGAAGATATTTTGTCTATAGTAAAAAAGACAAAACATTTAGATTGTATTTTCAATCTATTGAAATGCATTTTTTTTTCTTCTCGTAGACTGTACCATATTCACGTGATTATGAAGCTAAATATCGTTTATTTCGTCATCATTTACCACGACCAAGATCAAATGTTGGAAATCAATTTGAATTTCATGTCAATCGAAAAGATATTATGGAATCATCATTTCGAGCTGTTATGGGTGTTAGAGACACTGAAGTATTAAAAACAAGGTCACTATATATATATGTTTTTTTTGTTCTAAACAAAAAAATTTTTATGTTTGAAGACTTTGGGTTGTATTTGATGGTGAACGTGGTTTAGATTATGGTGGTGTAAGTCGTGAATGGTTTTTGATGCTTTCACGTGAAATATTCAATCCATATTATGGTTTATTCGAATACAGTACTATGTAAGAGCTAAAAAATTATTTAGTATGTAGAAAATTTATTAATGTAGTTCGAAATTCATGAAAACTTTTATTTTTCAAATATTTTCTTTTCTCAAAATTTTATTTTACAGAGTCATAAAAGTTGAAATATAAAAAGATAATAGACATTTTGATAATACTCTCATGTAATCATGACGTAGAATATATATCAAGAAGAGAACGAAAGAAATATTGTATGGCTTTAAAAAGGGCAAGGATAACATTGAATATCAATAGCAAAAGTAGCTATGAAGACAAGATTAATATGCTTATTCTAACAGACATGAATAATATTTGTAACAAAGAAACCATTCTCTGCAAGCCTTTTACTCATCTTAGCTTACATATTAATCAAATATTATAGTCCTAAGGATCTAGTTGAGTTTGACAGACTCGAATAGTTTGAGAAATATGTAGAGTATGTTAATCAAGAGTCTAAATCCGAAAGTTGTTCGAATTGATGGACTCAACTAATGAAACATTATGTTCATTTTCTTAGAGCTTGACAAAAAAGTTATTTGTATATATTTCTAGAGATAATTATATTCTTCAAATTAATCCATTCTCTGGTTTATTCAATGAAGAGCATATAAAATATTTTCGTTTTATTGGACGTATTATTGCAATGGCTATTTATCATGGAAAATTACTTGAAGGTTTGTTTGTTTTTTTACTATAATTGAATAAAAATTTTTATTTTGTTTCTAAAAGCATTTTTCATTCGTCCATTCTATAAAATGTTACTTTCAAAACCGATTACACTTGCTGATATGGAATCTGTTGATCGTGAATATTATCAATCATTAAAATATATTCTTGAAAATGATCCAGCAGAATTAGATCTTTATTTTGTTGTTAGTGAAGAAGTACTTGGTGAAGTAAGTTATTCAATAGATTGGTTGTTTTTTTTTGTTTACTTGAATTTTTTGTAGTTACGCGAACATGACCTTAAACCTGGTGGTCAACATATACAAGTAAGCCAAGAAAATAAACAAGAATATATTGAGTAAGAAAAATAAATAAAAAAAAAAAAAAGAACCAAACTTAAATTATATTTAATTAGTTTGGTTATTAAATATCGTTTTGTACAACGAATAGCAACACAAATGAATGCAATAAAACAAGGTTTTCAAGATGTACTACCACTTGATAGTATTAAAATGTTTGATGAAAAAGAAGTTGAAGTATGATTATAAACAAGCAAAAGAAAGATTTCTTTTTTTTTTGTACTTAAATATTATTTTTTAGCTTTTAATAAGTGGTCTTGGAGAAATAAATGTTAATGATTGGCGAACATATACCATGTATAAAAGTAGTTATACTCCAGACAATCCAGTTATACAATGGTTTTGGAAGGTAAACAAAGTGTTTTCGTTTGTACATGATCAAAAAAAATATCTAAAGAAGTATATATTTTCGTACTTGATAAGCTACTTACGAGGGAACCTTTCCAACTGTCAAATCGCTTTCAAGTCGGAAGTATGTGCATAATGTAGGACCTAATGAGCTATGAATACCTTGAAAAGAGTTCGTGCTGCTAGCTTATTGCTGCCAAGATATTGCATTTTTAAACAGAAAGCCGTGGCCTTCCTCAGGAACGTTAGAAAAACTGAGTTTCGAATTTTGACTTGAAACTTTGCTTAGAGACAGGTCTCAATGAGCATAGTTTATTGTGAAAGTTTCAGACATTTTGGTTGGTCCTAGTTTGAAATAAGAACATCGGAATTCGCCAGTATATATGAGCAATGTACAAGCATGCTTTTATCATAGCTGTATTTTAAGATAGGAACAAGCAAAAGATCTGAAACTATCACAATAAACTATTCTCATTGAGACCTTTCTCTATGCAAAGTTTCAAGTCAAAATTCGAAACTCAGTTTTTCAAATGTTCCTGAGGGGGACTACGGCTTTCTGTTTAAAAATGCTGTAAAAGTACAATATCTCGGCAGCAATAAGCTAGCAGCACGAACTCTTTTCAAGGTATTCATAGCTCATTAGGTCCTACATTATGCACATACGTCCGACTTGAAAGCGATTTGACAGGTGGAAAGGTTCCCTCGTTAGAATTAAATAAAGAGATATTTTTTTATTTTGTTAAACGTTTAATATTCTGAAGGATTCTATCCTTACTAATAAAATCGGTGAATGATCTTCTATTCAATGAATCACATGTTGCAAATCCTTATGAAAATAATAAGATTCAGATGAGAGTATGAGAATCATCAATACGATGAATAAATTTTTACATTTTATGACGTTTTTTGATTCCATATTTCATTTATCATCGTCTTATCTTTATCTCAGTTCGAAGAATAGGACACGTATATGTTGCGTCATATTACGATACAAAATAGTAATGTTTTATAGAATATTATAAGAGTTATTGTCTGATTCTATAGACAAAATTGACTAAAAATATCCTTATGTTTTTGTGTACAGAATCAGGAAATAACTATTATAATATTTTAGAATAAAATATTTACATATTTGTGATAATGGACAACCCTAATCATGATATATAGACTTTAGTATTTTTTTCAGGCAAAATTTTAGGTAACTCGATGCGTTCTATCGAACTACACTTAATAAATTGAAAATAAAAATTTGCTAAAATATTGAATGTCGATTCATGATAAAAGAAGATCTTTTTTTTTTTTAATAGTTCTTATTAGTAGTTTACTTAATTATTTGATTGATATGTGTCTAGGCTATTGGATCTTTCAATGCTGAAGAACGTACTCGTTTTCTTCAATTCGTAACTGGTACATCTCGATTACCAATGAATGGTTTTCGTGAATTGTGGGGTTCTTCTGGTCCACAATTATTTACTATTGAAAAATGGGGTGATCGAACAAAATTACCACGTGCTCATACATGGTTTGTGATTTCTTTTGGTTATTTATAATAATATTTATTTATTGTTTATTTCTCTTAGCTTTAATCGTCTTGATCTACCACCTTATGAAAGTTATCAAGAATTACGTCAAAAATTGATTCAAGCAATGGAAATGAGTGAAGCATTTGAAGGTGTTGATTGATTTAACAATTTTTGTTTTGTTTTCTCATTTATCTACAGTAGTTGCAAGTCTTTCTTCTATCAATATCTTTATGCACTCTTCTTCTATTAGATCATTTCTAAAAAATAAAAACAACAAAACCAAGTTCAAGATTTCTTCTCTTTTTTTTTCTGATGTCTATGTATAGTGAAAAAAATTCAATACTTACTTAATCATCTAGACTTTAACAATATTACTGTTATTTATGATTATTATTTTTTTGTTGTTGTTTTTTTTTTGCGCGATTTATTATGTTGTCAGTTTTATTTGCTATCAACGTCCGTGTGCATGTTGTTTTTTGATCATTTTTTGTTGCGATTTTTTTCATTGAAAATTATATAACTGCTCTTGTTGCTCGGTGTTTTTTGTCATTTTTAGTTTGGTTTCATGTTCTTCTTATGTATATTCAAGCGTTTGGGAGAACATGATTGATGATGACAAACAAACAAATACTTTATTTTTTTTTTCTTAAATTTTTAGATGATAAATAACTATAGGATTCAATCATTTTGATTCAAAAGGGTAATCTATTTTCGTTCTCTGATTGATAAAAAAAATATTCTAAATCTTAGAACGTGTAGAAACATTTCAACAGCAAATAAATAATATTTATTCGTATAAACGTAAATTTATCTCAAATCAAACTGGAATAAATCGATGGTGTAGAATAGAAAATAAAAATAAGATGCTACTATATCTTAAGTATAAAGTGGCACAAAATAAAAGGAATTGTCTTTTGGTCATTTTTCATTGTAACTAAACGAGCTGAGAGTTGAAGTAGAACTAAACATCCATCTCTGTTGAGAATAAGATTTTGGAATTCTTGTCTGAATCTAAAGCATTAGAGGCTAACAGAATTTATTTTATTCGTTTAATGCATCATTTGATGATAGAACCAGCATTCCAACTGAATAATATCTCACTTTTTTATTTATCTATTTGATGTTGAAATACTATTAGTTCGAATCTGTCTAGATGACAACTGAATACGAAAGTCTAATTTTATGTTGTGAGAAATACGGGACAGTAGTTCTTAATAATTAAGTATTCAGCTTATTTGTATTGAATAAAAATGAATGAAATTCTACTTTTACATGGATATATAAAATCGATAAACACAATTTATTGAAATTGAATTATTAGATTATCTTTGATTTTTCATGGCTATGAGTTGGATAACAATGTTTGGTTGGATCTTATTACCACAAATTGGTGGCATACTAGGTGGACTTATAACAGCAAAACAAGTCAAAACTTGGTATGAAGTAGGTTTATTTAAAAAAAAAAGAAAAGAATTTTATGTAGTGATTAAATTATCTATAACAGAAACTTTTAAAACCATCTTGGCGTCCACCAAATGCAGTATTCGGTCCTGTTTGGACAATACTCTATCTATTTATGGGCATTGCTTCTTATTTAGTTGCTCGTGATGGTCAAGGATCATTTAAAACACTTGCATTAACATTTTATTTCATACAATTATTTCTTAATTGGTCATGGACACCAGTTTTTTTTGGTCTTCATCAATTAGGAGCTGTAAGTTCAAACAAAATGAATAAAAATTGATAATGCAAAAAAAAAAATATTTTTAGGCTGTTGTTATCATACTTATTTTATTTATAAACATCTTTATTTGTATATTACAATTTTGGCAAATTAATTCATATGCTGGAATGCTTTTAGTACCTTATCTTATTTGGGTTGGATTTGGTAAAGTCACATTATTAGTCTCAATTTTTTTTTTTTGCATAGATTATTCTCATTTTAGCTTCAGCATTGACTATGTCAATATGGCAACTCAATTCGCCTTATGCTCAACCACCACCTCGCCGACCACGACCAGTATCAGATCCATATCAACAATAACACTTTTTGTTTCTTTTCTTTTTTTTTCTAATCTTGCAATAATTTGTCAAAAAACAGATTTATTTATTTATTTTTATTTCCGCTTGTAGATTTTGCTAATTGTTATGAGTTTATCTAAAGCCGCTATTGGATTAACAATTCTACCACATTTAGGTAAAAATATTTTGTCCTTTAATTTCTACAAGTATATATTATATTATATATAGGTGGTTTTCTTGGTGGTTATATTACAAAAAACAATATTAAAGACTGGTATATTTAAAACCAATAAAATAAAAATTTCAAAAAAAAAAAAAAATTTTATTATTTTAGGTATGAACATCTTGATCGACCAGGATGGAGACCACCAAATTGGGCTTTTGGACCTGTTTGGACATCATTATATACAATGATGGGTTATGCATCATATCTTATATATCGAGATGGTTTGGGTGATAGTCGTACTCGTGCTCTTACTCTTTATGGTTCACAACTTGTATTGAATTGGCTTTGGACACCACTCTTTTTTGGCTATCATAAAATGGGACTTGTAAGTTGAATATATTTTTTCAAAAGATATTAGAGTAATGTTTTTTTTTTATGATTATTTTAGGCATTTGCTGAAATACTTGTACTATTGTCAAATATTGGTTTATGTATTGGTGCATTTTATCCAATCAATCGAACGGCTGCTTATCTTTTAGTACCTTATTTTGGTTGGGTATCGTTGGCTTCAGCATTAACATATACAATCTGGCAACGCAATAAAGATAGAAAAATTTCGTAAACATCTAGTGAAATCATTCAAGTGAAAAACAGAATAAAAAATTTTGTGCACTTAACCCATTGATCACTGTCATTAGTTAATTTGATACGATAATTTGAAATGAATAAAAGATTTAGATATAGGCAATCAATACTCAAATGAATATCTTTTGTTTTTGTTGTATATAAAAATATTTACGAACGATTATCGTGATTTATTAGATTGGATTTTAATGTGAGATGAAACAATCTGAAAAGACGAATTTTTGCCGATTTTTATTGAAAACCAAGTTTCATTACATAATTCAGAATTTATACTCTTCTAACTAAAACGCTCTCTGATAGTCACGTTGACTAAAGATTATCATCAGTTGACAAATCTACATGTACAATTATACTGAACAGTTTTGAATAGCTTCCACAGTAAAATGAGATGATCTGCGTGTACAGAAACTTGTTTCCCTTCTATTTGACAAAGGATTACTTTAGTATGTAGAAATAAAAAAGTAATGTTGTGCTGAACTATTCATCCATTGTCGTTGTCATGAATCATATAATGATCGAATTGTAGTTTTTACAATGCTGATGGCACAGTCACAAAACACTTCCTTTCATTCCAATCAATAGCTCATATTTTCTCTTTTACTTGTTTTCAAGTTCTATAACTGACAGTATCGATCTCAATACAAATCAAAGCATTCAAATTCAAGGTATACATTAAGAGAATAGACGTTTTCATAAACAATATTTATTGATAATAATGATAAAACAAAATACATAAAAAGACACACGAAACAAATTACATTCTTAAATAAATTCAAAAAATGTTCTTAATACAAAAACTAAGTCAATTATATTCTCATGCTTTTTATGATTTTATATAATTATTGAAATTTCTTGTTTGTTAAACATAATACTTTTACAGAGATCCAATTGTTTTACATGTTAAATTAGTTCTTGTTACATACATATTTATATATACAATATATCAAATTTCATATTAATTAACTTATTCCTATTTTTTGTTTTTGTTTTTCGAAACTACATCATTGAACAAGTGTTAATGATGAAGCTTTCTTATGACCACGACGTATTTTTTCTTGAAAAAGTATAAATATATGTTTAACAGCATGACTCATAACACAATAACATAAAGGATTAATTGCTGAATTAGATAAAGAAAATAATTGAAATATTGGATTGACATAAAGTACAAGAAACATTTTCTTATCTGTATTTGATACATATGATGAATAGAAAGCTATTTGATCTTCATTAGATCCTAATTTAGTTGTATTTTTATATGTATTTTCAGGTATATATGTATTAGATGTTATATCAATATAAATTGTTAAAATATTTAATGGAAGTCTTGTAATAAAAAAGACGATCACTACAAACAAAGAAAAAAAAATATTTTAATTTTGTTTTTTTTTTATAGAAAAATTTTATTTACCTAAAGTAATAAGTAATTTAACAACTCGTCGACGACTTTGTAAAAATCGACTTGCATTTTCAAAATCAAACATTGATCGACGTGGTTGATTATTACCATTTGATATACGATTTTGATTTTGTAATGATATAACACTTGAACGAAGTATTCCAGTTGTATATTGACTTATTGAACATCGTTGACATATTGATATTGATCGTTGTTGTTTATTTAATTGAATATTATTTGTATTTGATTTATAATTATTTTCACTAAAACGTCTTGGCATAATATTTAATGAATGACGATGTGTAGTATTATCATCATTTAATAATGTAGTTTGTCGTTGACGATTTGGCATTAATAATGAACGATAATCATCTAATTGTTGTCGATTAAGATTATTTTCATTTGTTTTATGATAATGAACACATAATGGACGAGTATTTTGTCCTGCATTTGTTCGAATATCATTTAGAAAATCTTCAGATATAGTTGAAAAACGTCCTGTATTAATTGTTGATAATGGTGTTTGAACATTTGAATCAATAAACCAAAGAGAAAAACTTATACGAATATAACAATATGTCATTAATGTTAATGGTACTATAAAAAGAACGAAAAGTAATATAAAATCATAGACTAATCGAGCATTCATATTTTGATGCCATTCTTCAGCGCATGCTGTTAATGTTATTTCAAATGGATCGACTATTCGATGATGTAAAATAAGTGGAATCATCAGAAGAAATGCTATATATAAAATATACAATTGAGAAAGAGCTTTTTTTAGAAAAAATACATTATTTAAGAAATTTACATACAAGCAATCCATGTCATTCCAATAGTGATTATTACGCGTGTTGGAGTACAGAGTAATTTTGAGTGTATTGGTTTATGTATGGCAATAAAACGATCAATACTGACTAAATATTGAAAGAAAATAAATTTAATCCTAGAAAAATTCTTCATTGCGAAACTATTTACCAGCCATTAATGTAAAAATTGATACTGCAACCGATGTACCTAATACATTTTGTTAAGAAATAGAAAATCTCTATCAATTCTAAGTATAATTAAAAAGGATGAATACAATATTAATAAGACGCGAAAAGAATTCTTGCCATTCAGATGAAAGACATGATAATTAGGTTAGATTTTAATATGAAAGAAATTAATGTTTGTGTCTTCATCATACTATAGAACATAATACTTCTCATTTAAATATTGTTTAAAAGTGCAAATATGACTGGCACGTCTCTTTACATCTATAAATTCAAAAGTTAGAAATAAATCGAATTAATTTTGTGTAGAACCTAAATTGATTTTTCCTACAGACAATCTTTTACATTTGTTCTTTAATATTATCTGAAATTTCTTTATTTTTTTTACCTTGCATAAATGGTACAAATCGACAAAGAAATTCTCCAAATATCCAACGTTTATCATAATAATGATAAGCAGTCGGTGGTAAACAAACTAATGTTGCAATAAGATCTGATATAGCTAAATTAAGTAAAAAACGATTTGTTAATGTACGCATACGTCGACGTTTTATAATCATAACAATAACAAATATATTTGCTATGAGTCCAATAAGAAATATAATTGCATAAATGAAAAAAAGTATAAATGAAAATAAAAAAGATGTATGTATTTGAACACTTTTCATCCAAAGTAAATTTTGTTGATGAGAATAATTTTGATCTGTTTTTAAGCCTTGCAACATCATATATATATATATATATATCTACTGATGATGAAATAAAAAGAAAAATAAGAAATATTCAATATAAAAAAACAAAATAATAATACAAAACAATTAGTCATCAATTCATTGAAGCGAAAGACAATAATATACTCTTCGTATTCTCAAAATATTCATCCTGTTTTTCATTATTCACTGTCATATTTATACAAAACTGATTGATCGAATAAAAAACAAGCGGTGATCATTCGGCCAAAATGATTGAACCGACCAAAGCAATAGAAAAAAGCTAACAAATAAGTTTATGAGAAAATATATATGACATTTTTTCAAGTATAATAAAAACAAAAGTTCCTAACATATGATTAGTAAGTATTTAATTAAGTACATTCAACTTGAAGAGATTAATAACAAAAAGAAAAGTAGAAGTATGTGTAAATAGATGTTCAAAGAAAAATCATACTTTTTTTTACAGATCTTAGTTTATCACTGATCGAAAATCATATTTATAGCTGTTGAATGTGCCTACATTAATGATCATATCAGTGGAAAACTTACGATGCTTTTAAAATGAGATCTTTTATTCATTAGAAGAAAGGCTGATTTCAAGCTGAAATGATGAAAAAAAATTCACACATGATTTGACTTTCTTCAAAGAAACTATTCTATGAAAAGGAGAAAATAAATATATATACTTTTCTACAACTTATCTTACCTTTCATGTCCTTTACAGTAGAAATATTCTGAGAAAAACGCTATTCTTACACATCCTGCTATTGACAATGATATTAATAATGATGCTTCTCTTTTGTCAATGTTGTTGAGTCTCTTCTCTCTCTCTCTCTCTCTTTTTTTTCTGTTCGCACTCCATAACAAGACTACTATTCATATGCAACTCTTAGTCGTTCGTCATTTTATTTCCGATTCAGACCTATGTAAATTTCTAATAGTCAAACCTTGGGCTATTTCATTTATTTTGGTATCAGCTTGATATTTCAATTTTGCATATCAAATTAGTTCTTTCGTTTTTTACATCAAGAAGAAAAAAAAAAAGGAAATACTTTGTCTCTATTAAAAGCACCTAAAAATTCTTTGCCTTTTGACAGAATGATTATTAGGCAAATTTGACAAAAATTGAGTTCGTCAGGAAATGAAGTCATATATAGGCTTGCATGCATTTGACATATTAAAACATGCAAATGTATAATAATTTCATGCTGAGATATACAAGCCAGAGTTCTAGTTTTATTAATCAAGGATATTATAAACTTCGATATATAAAGAATAATAAACTATTCAATGAACTTATATTTAATTCAAATTTCATCGACATTAGAACATGCTTTTCTGTTGAACTTATCTATTTTTTAATGAAGAAGATGCATAACTTTTTTGTCAAATGTCATAACCTTTTGATTCATTTAATATCAACGAACTAGATAATAAAGCAACAATTAATAATAGATTTAATGAATTTTTTCATGTAAAAGTTTCTAAAAAAATTCTTTTGATATTATGTCAAATAGTTTTAAAAGAAGAAAAAAAAAATGTTCATAACTGTCACAGTTGATTTTTTTTATAATATTCCAATCACAATATAAAAATACGTTATTGAAATTACTATATTTCCTTTCAGTAAAAATGATTTCAGAAGGAAAAATCTGTTGGTTCAATGAGAATCACGCGATAAAATTCGATAAGATAAGTAAATTTTTATGTCTAGTATCAATTGACACTTGAAAAATATAGCGTGAAATAAGAAGAATATTAAAAAAAAATGATAGTTTTAATTATTTTTACTGACATATCCAGATCAAAAAAACATAACAGTTATTTTCTAAAAATAAAATCTTCAAATTAATTATTTATGAATTGTTTCATACTTTCTTTATCTCTCAATTACGTGTTACTGAAACTATTTTAACTAATAATTTTTCTCATATGAGAAATATCGAAGATGTATTTGATTTGAAATTTCAATCAAAATTCATATTAACAAACAATAAATAATTGATCTATTAATTTTGCGTTTTCAAACCTAGTTTGCAATTTCCTTTGATTACAACTGAAAGCTCATACATGATTCAAAGAACTTATTCTACTACCATGATGACATTCATTAATTTTGAATATCAATTTAATTTCATATACAATTGATATGTCTTCAATGAGTCATTTTGTAAACTTAAGTATTTTTTCTTTGAATAAATATAAAGTTAAAAATTATTTTAATAATTAATTAACATTTAGTATAAAATTTGTCTAAATAATAATTTACAACAACACTCATAAAATTGTTTATATTTATATAAGATACTTCATCAATGAATATATTTCTATACAAAAAAAAGAAAAACCACAGAAATTTATTTAGTTATAATTATTTTATTATGAATCGTTATAATCTTTCAAAAATACAATTGATTAACTTTCACATACTCAAGAAATTTAAACATTCATTATGAACTCGTAGTTTGATTGCTTTCAAAATATTCTTTGTTACCAAAACAAAAAAAAAAAAAAAGGAAAAATCATATTTTTCAGTTCTGTTAGAATTTTTTCTACATGTTCACACATAATGCCTAATCTTTAAAGCTCATCTCTGTTGCTCGGCTGCAAAATTTTCTTCTATGTACATACTTTCATCAAATGTTGTGTTGACTGCTTTCTTTCATTTTTTTTTTTCTTCATTTAATAGAATAGAAGTCCTGTAAAGATGGATACTGATATGGATCGATCACATTTACAAACAGCAAATCGTTTTGGACAATTATCAAAAAATATGTTCTTTGCACGGCATGTTCCTCAACCAAAATATTTAAAATTTATTACAGGTAATCAATGTTATTTATATTGAATTATTAATTCATCTTAAAATAAAATAATTAAGGAACTGCTGGTGTTAAAGTATGCCATGTACGAGATGACGTGCCCCATTTACCAGCAAATCCATCAGGTGAATTAGCTAAGTCATTACTATCTGATCCACGTTTTACTATTGAGTTTCCACCGAATTCCTATAATGAAGGTTTACTTCGATCTTATGCAGAAAGAATTCAACCAAAAAGACGTCGAGAACGATTTCTTCCTCCTATACGTGGTTGGAATCCATCTGGAACGGTATGTTACAGACTTTGTTTTTTGTTTTGTTTAAAAATCAACTAATCATTTCTTTTAAAATTTATAGGTAGGTAAGTATCATTCAAAATAACCATAACATATATTTCTCTTTGTTTTTTTTTTAAATTAGTTGAGGATACAGAAAATTGGCGACGTGAATTATCACGTATTGCTGAAATGGTTGGTTTAGTAACAGCTGAAGAATTAGCTGATATTGAACATAAAAGAGAACCACCATCATCACCACTTAAAAGAACTGCATCAAAAACATCGAATGGTGAATATAGTCAACGAACTGGTCGATGGAATGAAACACCTAAAACATTAAGTCGTAGTCGATCATTACGTGGACGAACACCACTTTCAGCTCTTGTACCTACTCATCTATTTTGTGTTGATGAACAAGAACGAGAAATGTGGGTAAGATTATCAAGTTTTGTTTCTTTTTTTGTTTTACACAAAAAAAAAAAAAAATCATATTTTTCGTTTATTATTTTTTTTTCTAGATGCTTCAAGTACTTTGTCAAATTTTAAAAACTGAAGATATTAATGAAGTACAATCTTGGCTTGTTTCATCAAGTTCAAATGGTTTGTTTGTTTAGTTTATCTTTTGATTTTTATATACATTGTATTCATTTTATATATAAATATTATATTAGAAAAAGAGGCTGTACGTCAATTAATTACAACAGCAATTAAAGGACTTGAAGAAAGTGGACGTATTCAACCAACTGCCTATTTTACTGAAAATGCGATGTCTGTTCCAACTAATTTGGATACATTGGGTTCATCAATTTCGAATAAGTTAATAAAACACATTAAAAAAAAATATTTTCTTAAATTGTTAACGTTTAGATTTCCAAATACTCCATCAAATCAATCTGTATCGTTAATTAATGAAAATACAACAAAATCTAATTCTCGTCCACGAACAGCTCCACAAGTACAATCGACAACAACAACAAATGATTTTCAAAGTAAATCAACTCGAGTATTTCAAACAAATCTTGAACCAATTGATGAAGAAAAGAAAACAAAAACATTTGTACCACAACCAACAAAAGTTGATAGTAAACGTGATATACAAGTTCTTACATTAAATGATGATGGAAATCATAATCAACAATTATCAAATAGAGATAAAGATGAAGTACCATTCTAAATTATGTTTATCATAAAAGAATAATTGAACTAAATTTAATATTTATTTATTCAAATAAATGAGTGATCTACTAACAACTAGATGATAATATTTTTTATTTTCAAAATATTCAATAAGATTTCTAAGAATTATAGTTAGACTTATTATTAGTCAAATTAAAAATATACTGAGTTTACATCGAATGAAAATTTCCTAGTCTCTACAGAAAAGATATACAGATAGTCTAAAATGTATCCGGACACCTATATATCTTGATTTTCGAAGTGGAAACAAGAGATATTATTTTTCTTTTTTCGTCAGTAGATAGTCCTCACTTCATACTATATTCTCTATAAAAATAAACAATTTTGATTATTATCTCGAATTACGAGAACGTTTCTCATTGAAATGTTCGATTTTCCAATATGTTAGGTGCTCGCTTTTCGAACATTACAATTATATTATTTGCACACCGCTAGAACAAGCAAAGCGAGCTCTATCTGTTGGCATAATATTTCAATGAAGAAAGTTAATTTTCACAATATGAACTATTTCAAAAGAAATCAGATTCTTCAACATGCTTAATACGAAAGTGCGAGTAAAAGATCACAATGAATTTTTTATCAAAATTAATTTCCAAATATACCGTTAGAAAGCCTGTCAAAAGTTGCGCAAGACAAGGACTATATACTGGCGAAAAAAGAAAAAAGTGTATCTCTTGTTTCTGCTTCGCAAGCCAAGAAATACGAAAAACCATGGAGGTGTCCGGATACTTTTTGGACTACCTGTATATTACAGTAAGGATGTATGGCCAGAATTTCGATAGTATTGAGGCTCATGTTACCGAGTTCTGGTGTAGATGCTCAACTCATCTTATAAGGAAAGTCTTTCAATAAATCGTTTGGGAATTGAGACTATATGATATTTTTGACTCTATGACTTTTCAAAATGAACTTTTTCGTACATCAAAAATCAATTTATTACTTTCTTGCTAATATCTTGTAATACGAAAAGGCATACATCATGATAAATAAGACGACATAAATACCAATAAAACTTGTAA
This sequence comes from Rotaria sp. Silwood1, assembly GCA_905250075.1. Lineage (NCBI taxonomy): Eukaryota > Metazoa > Rotifera > Eurotatoria > Philodinida > Philodinidae > Rotaria > Rotaria sp. Silwood1. Next base: position 62,584 of record CAJNOP010000838.1, on the reverse strand, counting down.
ATATTTTTAAAAAATCAACAGGTTCATCATTATGAACACAACAATATATCTTCTTCTGATTGCATTTGCTCACTACATTTTCCTTCATTAGTTTTAGACAATTAACTTTTTTCTTGTTTGTGAATATGATTGTGATAAATCCGTTAATAATTTATGTTTATTTGAAATGAATAATGGACAAGTTTTATTTTCTGATTTGATTCCTATTAGGGACAAAATATCAGGAATATTCATTACAGGATGTTTTAACCATCTTTTACCTTTTAAAAACATGAATTTATTTATTTTTCTAGTTGCTAATCGTCTAATTTTTTCCTAAAATTGTTGTACCTTAGTATGCATGTGCGGGACTAGAAACATACCAGATTCACTGTGACCTTAATCAAAACTGTCTCAAAAGAAGTTAGAGTAGTCAACAAAAAGTTGAGTCCTGCGTATTTCTGGTAGAGACAAAGTATATTGTCTGTGTGTATACGAAACATGTGCACGAAATGGGATATAAGGATTTAGAAACAAAACAGATTCTGTTCACCTCACCACACTCACATATAAATGACCTATGAGTACTCTTAAAAAATTCGTCTGCTTACTTTATTGCTCTGGACATATTGCACTAGTACGATATTTTTTACACGAATGCTGTGATTCAGAAAAACTGATTTTCGAACTGCCCCTTGAAACTTTGCATAGAGATAGGTCTTAACAAGAATAGATTTTTGTAAATGCTTCAAATCTTGTCGCTGTTTCCTTCCTGACATACTCCTATGACAATATCCATCTGTTACGTTACTCATATAAACCGGTAGATTTAATATTCTTATTTTATAAATAGGAGCAAATAGAAAGATCTGAAACTTTAACAAATAAATTACTCTTGTCAAGAGTTTTTGTGGACCACAGGATTCATTTAAAAAAATACCATAAAAGAGCCATACTTCTGTAGCACTATGCTAAAGTCACGAAATCTTTTCAAGTCTTCATAGCTCGTTGGATTCTGCATAATACACATAATCTCAACTCAACAGCTATTTATCAATCGTGGCACTTCTCTTGATTATGCCAGTAAATTGCAGTTTACGTAGAGCTACAGGCGAAACCAAACAAGAGATTTTTAAAATTACATTAAACATTTTCTCTGAGAAATATTAAATTATCATCCTCCTTGAATATCAAATTTAGCCAACTATGGTTTCATTATAGCGACGAACAACAACGCCATCTGTTATTGAAAGTTCAAAACTCTAATTTGTCAAAATATTACCATTCATACATCTCGAAGAGTATTTATTTGAATTATTACATAGACAATCAAAAGAAAAAAAAAGAAACTCGCTGACGTGGATACTAGACTGATTTATTCATTACAAAGAAATGGAGAATATTGCTCTTTCGGATTCAAATGATGATTTAGCTGATGATATTATTAGAGGTCATGATCTATCTCGAGTACCACCGAGAATGCTAGCCGAACAACATGTTACATCTGAATTACAAGATGCAGCTAACACTGATGTAACTAAAGGTATATTCAATGATCTTTGATAGATATTTTTTATTTGTTATTCTTTAATATATTTGTATTTTTAAAGCTTCATTTACAAGTTCTGCTAATACACCATTTAAACCACTGTTTCCAGCACCGAATAATGCAAATAAAAGTCCATCAAGTGGTTCACCATTATTATTTCAACAAAGAACAAATAATATTCCAGCATTAAATCCACTTCTTCAACCACCATCATCAGCATCACATTTACCATCACCATTAATTCAACCTTCAATTCGTCCACCCTCAATTCCAAGTGCATTTCAATCACCACCATCAGCATTCACACCATTAAATCCTGCTAATACTCAACAATTATCATCATCATTAATTCAACCAAAATTAACAATCGGAAATCAATCAACACAATCTGTTCCATTTCCAATGCCAACAACAACACAAGGTATAGAAACAACAAATAATATTCAACCACCTATGATGATGCCACCACCTTCAACACAAGATATTCCAAAGACACAACATAATTCACAATTTGTTCCTCCTCTTCCTGCTTTTTCAACTCCTACTACAATAATGAAAGATCCAAATACTGCATTGCCTCCACCTCCTCATCAAACTGGCCTATGTAAATGAATTTGGATTTCATTAAATTAAAAAAAAATATTTTTTTGTTTTTTTAAAATATTTTTAGCAACACAAGTAAATCCTTATTCTGCTCGTGCTTCATTAACAGAACGTATTTATCCAAGTATGCCAACATCACAAGCTCCACTTCAACCACAGCAATTACCTCCGCCAGTTGGTTTTCAACAACAACCTATACCACCGACAACTAGCCATATTTTTGTTCCACCACCGACTGTTGCTAGTACAACAACACCAAATGCTTTTCCAGGGTACACATTAAACTCTTTAATCATAATAAAATATATATATATATATTTTTTTTTTGTTAAGAACTGATACAAATATTTACAATCCATCGTATCAACCACCAGGTTTGAGATTTATAAAAAATATAAGTTTTGTTTTTTGATTCAATATTTTTTTATAGGTGAACCTAATCCAACACCATGGACGAATTATCCAACACCAGCAACAACATATGATCCACAACAAAATGATCCATCATCAACAAATCCTAGTGGTATTTGGGGTTGGTTTAGTAATAATAAAGTATTGGCTACTGTTGTCGAAAAAGCAAAGGTAATCATTTGTTTTTATCTCGATGAATTCATGTTTTCATTCATTGAGATTATACGAGTACAAAGTGAATTCTATCATTATTATTATGAAAAATTTAAACTATCTTGTTTTTCGCCTGCAACTTATTAGATGTCGACTCGAATCGATTAAAGAATAGTTATTTCAATACTAGAAAATGTTCTTTTTTTTTTGCAATGTTATCAAAGTTTTTAATTATAAGTTAGCAGTCAATATTAGGTATAGAAAACACTAAAACTATTCAATAAGGTTTCGCTGATTTAAGTACTAGAAAAAATTCAAATATTGATTTGGTTTAGTTTTCTAAAGAGCTTATATTTAACTATTTGATGAGAATTTTTATTTCCTCATATTGTTGTTGAAAATAGTTGACCTCTATTCGAATCACACATTCGTTTTTTTTCTAGTTCTTACGTCAGCAAAAATAGATTAGATCTACTAATCTTAAACCTCTTCACAGACTTGATACATAGATTCTATGATTTATTTCTTGATAGGAAAGTATCAAAACAGCTTCTTTTATTAAACTTTACAATTAGTGGTGTAAGTCGATCGGCTTATGACTCTCTATAAAATCCATTAGTATTATGAAATGAAAGTTACTTTCATTAATTCATGATTATAAAAAGATTAGCTTTTTTTTTATATGATCGTTTTATGTATTAAGTAAATCGATTTCTCTTTTGCTTTCTTCGAATCTGCAAGAGAAAAAGAGAATCTAGCTTTTTTTCCTTTGTTTTACTAGAACAGAAAATTTTTTGTTTTATCAGTAACTTCTGAATCTCTGCTAAAACATTTTTTTTTTTATATTTTCTTTTTCTATTATATTAGACTGGTATTGAGACAGTTATAACAACAGTTGATCCTCAAATGAAACAGTATATTCGTATGTATTGGTATATTTTTAATTTTTTGTAAATATTAACTTTTTATTTTTTTAGAACCAGGACATGAAATTAATATAGTAGTTACATCAGCTAAAGATGTTAAACTCACACCTGTACGTGATGCATTTACACATGTATTTGGTCGAGTAACAACTCAAGGCATTGTAAGTTTCATTGAATTCTTTTTTGTATGTTTATTATATTAAATTGCATAGGGTGTTCAATCAAATGTCGCTCCTCAACCAGTCGGTTTTGAAGCCGGTTTTAAAGGTTTTTGTTTATAAAGATTTTTTTTTTCTATGGAGAAAATAATCATATGTATTTTTTTAGGCGCTCAACAACGTATTGAAAATCTTCGTCGTCAAAATGTTGTTCGATCTGATCAATGTGTTGTTTCAATTGAAAATTTTATTGCTGAACTTGTTCCAGATATGTATTTTGATCTTGGTTATGTACTTTTATCTGATCCATTAAATTCTATTGAATTACATCTATTTACTCAAGCTATACCCGTACCTATTGAATATGTTTATCAAGCACGTGATCGTACACCAGCTGATTATCCATTAAAATGGAGTGGTTATATGGTAACAATTGGAGAAATTCTTCATTCTCAATTACCATTAGTTAATCCAGAAGATTGGCATGAAATGATGAGTGGAACATCAAGACGAGATATTATATATGCAACATGTAAATCTCTTGCATATATGTATAAACAAAGACTTAATCGACAACAATAAAACTTAATCATATCTCTTTTTTTTTTTAGTTATTTCTCTTTTATCATTTCATTATATTTGTTCTTTTGTTTTTGAAAAACAAAAGAATATTTATTTGAAATTTCTCTTTTATTGCACTAATATTTGTTGTCTTTTTCTCAATGTGTTATTCAATTAGATCAATAAGAAAAAAAATTCTCTTTATGTTAATGACATGGATCTATGAAATTTTTCTGATAATATAAGGATAAAAGAATGTCTGACATTTTTTATTGCTATAAAAGAAAGACAATGAAAAAGATTCTTTTGACGATATAGATATGATTTGAAAAGTAAATGAAAAGCTATTACTAGAGGTCTATGGGACATTTCTAAAGATTTTATCACATACAGTCACATCTTGTTATGATCGGATGGAAGCTCACTTCTCTCTCTTACAAATCTTTGAATTTCGCTTCAACAGAGGCTTTAATGTCTTCTAGAAGCATGAGCAAAGAGTCTCTGATGACGTCAATACAGTTGAAGACAAATTTTCGGTTTTAACCGAAACACATTTAGTATGAATAGTAAAGTGTTAGAAAAAATGTTTAACAACAATGTATTTTTGATTTTTTTTTTCTCCAATTTTAGGTGAATCCATATATCGATTCTAATAGAAAATGAAGTTTTAAATATAATGCGTTCTTTATCAACTGAGAGATTTTGTCAGAACAGCTTCTTTTTTTTTAATAATACTATTTGAGAGAACACAAACCAGGAATTGCTGCATTTTTTACGATATTTTGTTAAAAAATTAAGCATCACAAACACCGAAAAACAGGCGTTTTTCAATGGTTTTGTGGTAGTTTTAAGAAGGTCGTAGAAAATTTGACTATCTCTCATTTTTTGCTCTTCAAAATAGTATTCTTAAAAAAAAAGATATCCGAAAAAGCCTTCTAAAATCTGAAATCTACAGTGTCTCGTTTTTTAGAAATATTGATATACAATGCATTAGATAGAAAACTCCATTGGCTATTAAAATCACTATCTGTAATTGAGCTAATCACTTAACATTATAGAAAAAAAAATCAAAACTAAATTGTCGTTAAACGTTTGTCCACTACTTTACTTTTCGAAGTGTTCAAGTAGAGTCATATTCATCACAGACCTAATTCCTATATCAAACTTTTAATATTCATTATTTATTCGAAACTTTATGTTCAATTTCAATGAAAACCATTAATATCGGAATTATGGCTGAATGATTTTCAAAACATGTTAATATTCTCTATGAAAACTTCGGATGTTAGTTGAAATGTTACACTTATGAAAAGTATTCATTGTAGTACGAATATGAACAAGTAGCATAGGATTTTCGTTCTCTAGCAAATACTATGAATCAATGTCAGATAATAATTATTAAGAAAATATTTTTAATGTGTCTTTGAAGATTATTATGTAATATAATAAATGATCATTAAATAAATTCAAACAAAAAACATTTTAGAAAAGAAAAAGTCTCAAGACAGATCAAATCATGTTCGATTCTTTTTTTCATTCATCCACATCAATCATAAATATAAGAGTTCAGATATAAAACACATACAGATATAATATGAAACCGTTCCTGAAGCTGAAGATAGATTGAAACAAGGACGAGCTAATATTTGATGCTTTCGTATATGAATACAAAAATGACTTCATCAAATATGATATTTGATAATATTTACAAAGACAAGTTGATCATTATAAAGATAAAAATTCGCCTAAATTTCAATAGATGATGAATTACACATGACAGTTATATTATTTTCTATGATACTTTTTCAGTCAAAAAAATTAAATTCATTTGTGATAGTGCAAAATAAAATTCCATTGAAAACCATCTAGGATATTTTCACATATTAATTTCCATTGCAAATGACTACATTGAATGTATAGAAAGAACCTTGTCGTTTTTCAATGTTGATTTGATTATATGAAGAAATTTAACCAGTTAAAATATAAAGGTTTTTCTTTTGAGCTTCTAACGACAATGAAATATGCAATTTTATTCATTCAGAATTCGTTTTCGTTATGAAAATTCACCTATGACTTATCATTTTTTCTGTTATATCAGCTGCCACTATTCGTATTTGATAGGATTTTATCCTTTCTGCTCCGAGAGTTATAGTTTATCTTGTATTGAAATAAATCATAAAAGCTTAGATTTGATCAAGATGTTTGAATCATTGTCACAAGTTCTGAGACAAATCTTCGCTAAATATGTTAAACAGTAATTCTTTTTTTCTACTAGTTTCTTACATAACACAACGAAGTTTGGTAATATCACAACGCTAGGTAATGTAATAAAGCTTGCTTAAAGTCTTTTCGTAGATAAATTGTTGCATACTAGACAAAAAAAAAGTTTGATAGATATTTTGGTTTGTTCTGCTTGATTACCTAGTGTAAGTGTTCTATTTTTCATGAAATTAAAAACAAGTATTAAAAATGCTTTTAAGTTAGTAGAAGATCTAGGACTTTTTTAAGTGAGGAGGGCGATAATAGGCAGAACACATTTTCTGGGTTCATTCAAGATAATTTTCTAGGAAAAACTAAAAGATTGTAAAAGTGAACCACTACAACCTGTGCTCGATGTGTTACAATTTCTATCCAACTTCGGAGTTTATTTTATTTGAATATGATTTGATAGAACTTGGATTAATTTATGAAAAAAAAATTTTTCCATGTAATTTTGAAATTACTTCTTAATTTCTGTCTATCACATTGAGTTTTGATTCTATTTATGCAACTTCAGTTGGACTTTCGTTATATGTTACAGATAAGTTTCTTTTGCAAAAAGAAATAACACAAGAAATTTAATTTCTCATAAATACAAAAAAACATAGACGAAATTTGGGAAGTAAAATTCAGTATTTTTCTGCAATTGAAAAAATTTTTCATTTTATATTTCAAACATGTCTAAATATGATTTATAAATCTCCTGTTTTGAAATTAAACAATTTTGTGTCAAGAAAAGATTAGTGTTTATACGAATTACGTTTTAACATTTTTCGCAATTTATTTAATTTTTGATAAATAAATAAAATCAATTAAATGAAATGTTTACAGTTTGATAAAAAAAATAATCAATGCTCTAACGAACGGTATCAAAACAAGCATAATATGAGTTTAATTAGAAATACAGAGAACTAAGCAAAACTATCAAAACAAATCTGCTATAATTAACTTTTTTTTTTTATACAATCATCGTTGTAACGAAATGTCACCATGTTTTGTTATTTGATACATTAATATAAACCATAAATATTATGATTGTTTTTTACTTCATAGGAAAATGATTGTTCAGACACGCTTGATGTATTTACAAGGCTTTTTTTATTTTATTACAGAACAACTGCATTGTACAAGTTTTCTTGTGTATGTTATATCATATTAAAATGAAAAATAATATTTATGTTAGTATTAGATGAATGTTTAAAACATTTCATAAAATGGAAATACTAGGAATTTTCATTGCGGTAGATTTTGATTTTTATGAAAGATATATGACATTTTTCATAAATAAGCTTCATCACAATACACAACATGTTACATAATTCAATGAAAATATACTAGTTATTTTAATAAAGTCTTTAGATTCTTATGCTTGCGAAGTATCTGGATTTTTATTTAAAGACTTCAGTACTTCTTTCTACACAGAATGAAAGCCGACTGTGTCCAAAACAAATAATATAAGAAATTGGATAGATTAGTTTATTACTCCTCTCACTATTCAATTATAGCTCTGTTTATATGTTTCATTTTTTGCTGTATTCTATGTTTTCTATTAATGAATAAATTAATTCTTTTTTTGCAATTTTACACATGTCTATGCATATTTACTAATTACAGATATTTGCCGAAGAACTATGGAACCGAAATTAGACATACAGTCATGTCATTTCTTTTTAATTTTTTCTCGTTATGGCTTAATGTGTAGCACAGACACGAAACAATATTCATTTTTATAAACTTGACAGAAATATGTACAAATATTTAACTGAAAAATGAAATATCTTACAAAGTTGAACAGTTATCAATTCACATAACATCAATCTTTATCGAATTCGATAATAAAAAAAACATGTGAGATAGTAAGAATTTTGTGTAATTATTAATATGGTACTGGGACAGAATTGATAGTCAGTCTCTAATTTCAGAGGCACTCTTTTAGTCATTTTTGAGCACTTCTGTACTTGCAAGCTAATGAAAACATAGTCACAATACAAAAAACAGTTGATCGTAGTAGAAGTTAACCTTCAATGTTTTGACTTGAAAAACGAAATACAAGTCCAGTGAATTTCTATTTTATGAAAAGGTTTTAATCATAGGTCATTCATTGTTTGCTATGTATATATATTCTAAAGTAGTCTTACTTAATTTCGTGAGACACAAAAATATGACTAATAATTGAAATTTAAATCAATAAAATAGACTCTATTTGAATAATAATGATGTTAGAAACATTATTAAATTGTAATATATGCTTTTAGTTAAGTTCCTAACCGGTATAATATACAACTGATTCGTTTATTACAAACGTATAATAAAAAATTTCATTTGTTGTCATTCGCAGTAATATTGAAGACATGATCATGTCATAAAATTGAATTTGTTGACTTATTCCCAAACTTTTGTTTTGATCAGCATAGGTATATTTTCATTTATTTTGATGTATGATTGTAAATGTCCTAGATTGAAGGGATAGAGATATTCATCTTGATGTAATTAGATAAAAATGTGCGTTAAGCAAGCTACAATAATCCCTCGTCCTCAAATTCAAGGTGAAGCTTTGATGTTTTTTTTAGCATTTTATATTTTTTGTATCCAATAAAAAATATTTATTATGCACGAAGGCTATGATTATACAGAGGATACGACTTGCTACAATAAACATTATTTTAAAAGTCGACGGCTATTAATAAATAGAAGTGATGAATCATTTGATGCGTTTGTAACATTGGACTTACTGTAATTTTTTTTTTCTATCACTGTGACATATTTGTTTATTACAAAATTTTTCCTAAATAAGCTTAGATTTTTTCAAAAGTTTAAGTTTATTCGTTGTCAATGACGTGAGTGAATACAAATATCAAACGAAAAATCTTCTTTTAACTGAATAAAAAATTGGAAAATCATTTATAAATGTTACAAATCATTTTTGAAGGTCTCGTTACGAGACAAGAGAAGATCTCCAGAAACTTTGTATGGGAAGGCATTTTTCAAAGTTCAATATTGCTGAAAATGTCACCATAGATAAAGTGAGTGACATGGAATCTATTTGAACTTCTTGAACCTGACCGTTATAAGTTTCGATAGTTATTCACTAATTAATTTCAATTAGGTGTAAGCTAAAAGAATTAACATTTATACATGTAGATATTCGTGAGAAAAATCTTGTTTAAAAAAATAACCCCTATTAAAAATGGCGGTGAAATCAACAATGATCATGTTTTGCTTGCATTACTTATTAAAAAGAGTGATGAAGGATAATTAAACAAAACTTAAAACTGCTTTCACCTTTCAAATTAGAAAAACACGTCTCCACAAGTCCTATTGTGAATAAATCCACATAATTCGTTAATGATTAGCAATTCTTGAATCAATATATGAATCCATTGAATCGTTTCACATTTTTAATTTTATTAAAGTTTCACCTCATTTTGATTATAATTATTAATTAAAAAAAAAGTTGTATAATAAATATCTACGAGTCATCGATCATCTTTTTCTTTAGCACCATTAATATGATTATGGTTTGGATTGATCTTATTTTTATCTTTATTTGTTGACTTATTTCTTTTGTCAATATTAACTTTTATAACTTGTTTTATTTACTATGTAAATAAAATGACTAGATAATGTATAATCATTTTTTTTTCTTCGCAATAAATATTTGAGCACAAGAGGATATCTATTCAATGATTCAAAACAGTGTGTATTAAGATGAACAAGACGACGAATTAGACAAGTAGATCTCAACTCTAGCTTTAAATTTCGTTCTTTGTTGGTTCATGAGAATTTTTTGTCGTATCACTGTTTGTTTCAACAAATAATGTATTACACTATGTTTTTCAATTAAATCATGATCAAAATCAGTAAATTCTTTTAAAACAAGTTTTCATTATTTTATATTTATTTAATTGATCGGAGTGTGGATGAGGCTATGTCGATGTGTGTGTTAATCTACTTTGTGCTCACATTTAGGAACCAGAATTTTTCATGGCTAGGTACTCTGATGAATAATAATGCAATGTCAATCGCCATGTGTGACCGTGCGCTAATTAAGTTTTTTGATATGACAGGTGACTTTTATTTTTTCTGGCCCATGCTTGATCGTACATGTTCATGCGTCTGTGTACGACTTACTGTCCATCGAATATTTCGAAGAAGAGATATGAACCAATGAAAAGTTATTTCGATACGAAACGAAAGAAAAATTCATCAATAAGTGAATAATTAACTAAAACTTCAATTCGAAATGAGAAATACTGATTGACTAGAAAACTACAATGATCATAAGCATAATAATCTCCGTAAAAATGTTTATAAAAGTGAAGACACAAAACTCTATTCACGTACACCTTTTAAAAATGTCTGCTAATTGTATTGAATCTACATATGGTACATGACAATTATAAGCAACAAAGACAAGTTATTTAGATTTATCAGTCATAGAATGTGACGAGTATACACATATACCTAACGAAACTGATGAGGAAATGTCAGAAAATAAAGTCGCAAAACTCGCATACTAATCTCTCAAGCAATCGAACAACTTTTGTTTCCATTATTCGATGTTAATTGCAACAAACTCAAGTTGAATGTTTTTTGTTATATAATGGGTTACGTGGTGATATTCGTTCACTGACTTTTCCTCTTATAATGATATGGTTTATTTATCACAACAAAAACATTGATACAGTGATGGAATATTTTAGGCATGTCCGTCTATTTATTAACAGGTATACTTGATTGATACATATGATGATAGATTGTTAACATTATGAGTTTTCGTGCTACTTGAGATAAATCCGAACCAAAACTTTCTGGATTGGTTCAGATCTTTTGCAGCACTACCGTTATTACGGTTAAATCATGTATTATAGACTTTATAACGTTTACACACTAAAATAAAATGTGTCGTATTTTGCGACACAATATATAACACATCTAAGTACGACACGAGGTGCTCGTTGCGACACATTCTAAGAACGTTGTTTGAATCTACTATGCAACGCATTTTTTTTTATTTGCGTAAAAGAAAATTATGATATTTTTTTCATTTAATTATTCACAATCTGAAAACTTGAGCAGGTCAGATCTTGGGATCCGTTCGGGTTCAAGTTGGTACGATCTCCATCAGACCGTTTCAGGGTAATCCTTTCTCGAGCAGCGACCAAGATCGGCATGTTCTCGACGAATAAAAAATCGAGAAATAATCTTTAGAAAAAATACAAAAGTATATAAGTTTCGAATGTTCAATCGAGTCGTTTGTATTGAGCTGTGTGTGCAAAATAAAAGGGTGAATGAATAGTCAACAGACAGAACGCAATAAGTTCGTAGATGACACATTCTCGTGTTTGAACCTGCGACACTATAACTTGCGACATATTTTATTTTAGTGTGCAATTCTTACTCACACTGACTATCCAGCTATCCAAAACTCTCTTAATTATTATCATAATATATATAGACCATTCAGCAAATTTCCATTACATCTATACAATCATTATGATAATACGACATCACATACTATTATTTATTTGGAAGATTGACATTCTCCAATGAAAACATATCTAAATTGTCTGCATCCCAACATTTATATTAGGATTAATTTTACTACAAAAAGAATAATCGTTAGCATCGATAGTAATAATACGAGATGACATGGTGGCTTCAACTTTTAAACTTTCGAATTATAAACTCGCAACAAATGAATGTTCCATGGAATTGTGACAACATTATGATGAAGATCTTATTGAAAATCCGGTGTTTATTGAAAACTGCTGGATTGAGATATTTTCAACGTTCATCAAACACTTAAGTAACCATCTCTCTTTGTTTTTTGTTATTTATTTCATATATTCTATGGAATGTTTTTTTATTCTCACACTGCATTGTTTGTTGCAATGTCTACTCATTTGTTCATTTCTCTTTCTCGAAACAATTAACGGACAGTAAATCTTCAGCAGCAAAAATTTCATTTTTTTCCGAGTAAAAAACTACCTACAAATGAAAAATGATCAATAAGCCGTATATTTGCGAGCAGTAAATCGTGTGAAACATTTATGTGACGATTGGTGCCAAATATGAGCAATTCGTACGTACTTTAGTTCAGCTATGTCCACCTGCTCCTTTTTATTTCAGTATTATCAAACCAAATAAGTTACTTTCTAAGTTTATTTTTTTTGTACATTAAATGTAATTTGAAAGATCGGGATGGAAAATTTTATATGTGATTTTTTAGTCTTTCTCTGTTAGGTCAAAATATGACCATTACGTGTTCTTTACGTCTTTTGATATTTTTCATTTTAGTAGTGTAAAATTCAAATGAGCTGCTTTTTAAGTCTATTTTAATATAGGTTTTATCCGAAAATTCGAGATATTTTTTTTTCTTATTTAATTTTTTGCCATTTTCGTTTCCGGTAAAAACTTCTCTCGTAAATTTTTGTTTGTTTTGTTTTCATTTTAGTGTTAATCAGTTCAGATAATCTTTTTTATTTTTTATTTTTTAATACGTTTTAGGACTACTTCTATTGAATTAAATGAAGAATAGTGATTTGGTTGTTAATATTTCTAGGTATGTATTTAACCGATAGTATTTGACTGAATTCTTTTTTATTTTTATTGAAATTTTTTCAATTGAATGTTTCTCTTTTTTTCCATTTTAGTCATCAGTCTTATCTATCCGATGATAAACGAGTGAGTGATGATTATTTTTGTTGAGAACAAGAGAGTAAAGAGTCAAAAGGATAGTCTGAAAGAGAATCGGAGTTAAGATAGAAACTTTATTAGAATCAAGATGATAAGTCATCCTATTACAGATTCCTTGTCTAGTCTCTAAAAGTTCGGGCAGGACCTATTTTGATACCCATGGTAAACGATCAGGAGTTGTCTATCTTATATACATGTTATGTGTGAATGAGTCTGCCCTGTGTGCATGACCTTTAGATCGTCACTGTGCTATCAGACTGGTTTTTTATCAAACATAAATAGAATACGAATGAACTTGATTCTTCTTCGAATAGCCAGTTGTTTTTGATTGATTAGTATTTATTTCATAGCAAGAAAACAGAGCCAACTATACTAACGAGTTTATTTGATAAAAAAGCGTTGAACTCGATGATTTAAATAGTCGACAACATAGAGATGACCATGTCGATCGAAGGACAAATCCGTGGGAGAGTCGAATTGATTTGCGTCTTTTCCTCGACCATTTCCACCCACAATGACAGTCCCTTGTTTCGCTTCTTTAGGCCACCGCATCACTCGATGGTTCCCCCAATCTGCCACATAGACAGTGTCCGACAGATCGATGAACAGTCCCTTAGGCAATGACAGTTGTGTAAGAGCATCTCCTTGACCTTGACCTCCAGCAACGACGATTCCTTCCTTGGCATCTTTATTCCACTTCATCACGCGATTATTCAAGCTGTCTGACACGTAGACAGTCTTTTGTCGATCCACAAATAAGAACGTCGGCGAATTGAGTTGATTGAGACCACCACCCCCGCCATAGCCACCGGCTACAACAGTTCCATTCTTATCTCCCATTTTATATCGTCTTACTTCATGTTGCTGACCGTCAGATATGTAGAGATACCCCTGATCATCTATGGCCAACCCCTGACAAGCAATGTTATCGAGGAGAATTTCTCCTTGACTTGTGCCACTGCGACGAGGCCATCGTAGGACTCGTTCATTTCCAAAGTCACAGATAATGAGACTATCCGTCTCTTTGTCGATTAACACATTGGTTGGAACATTCAATTGATCCAATCGAGTGCCTTGACCATGGCCACCAGCTACGACTTGTCCCTGGCTATCACCGATCTTCCATTGAATGATACGATGGTTAAACATGTCAGCGATGATCATCATTTGATCATCATCAATAAAGAGACCCCAAGGATGATCAAGTTGATTTGTAGCATTACCTGCTCCGTGACTTTTAGCAACGGCTGAGCCATTCTGCATCCATCGGGCATCGGCTAGAATGTTGGGAATCACTATAGTGAATGAGAAAGCAAATTAATCATTATTCTTGTTGACAAGACTCCCTCTCGTGTGAGAAAAAGAGTTACAACAGAAAATATTCTTCTTGAAAAGAAAGTTGTTAAACTTTTCAAGAACAAGTTTGAGAGAATCATTTCCTAACACACTGTGTAACAAAAAATAGTTCCATTCGCCGATAGAAACTCGAAACTTTTTAAGATTTCCTATAAAATACTTTTCTTACAAATTCAAAGACGCTTATAAAATAGACTTATTTAGTAATGACTTTATTCTCAAAGCTGTTGCTATTCTTCTCCAGTTCCAAAAACGGGAAGTATTCCTAACTCGGACAATAATTCAGGATCAGCAATTATTAACAATAGACAAAACAGAACTAATGGAACCAAAGAAACTTGCAGAAAGGTGTGAGAGTGTAGATATTTGTGGATGTCGTATTTATCCCTAGGTCTCATACTCTCGGCTTAGTGTTACAACAAAATTATGCACCGAATTCTCATGTTTCTCGTGTTGTCACAAAAATTATCTGGTATTCGTATCTGTTTTCAAAAATCACATATGTGCAAATATCAAATATCTTTGTAAAAAAGCTGAAATTAGATGATGTTTTCAAGCTATTTTGGCTTGGTATATAACATATTATTTTGAATTTAAATATAAACGATTTTTCAAACTCTTTCTCAAGAGACTGTGTTCAGCAGGAATTCATCTATCTGTATATGTGACTTTCAAACAAAACTAAAGTGATCTTGATGCAGAAATAACGAAATTACAAGATTGATTCTATAATTTTTCGCAGGCTGAAATTGATCTATTCTAGTAAATATTTGTTTTTTCTAACTTAGTAATAGCATCGAGCAATCTGGTTTCATAGTTAGGTAGAGCATATTCGAATATATGTAGTCACATAGACTTTGCTTCTCTTGGAGGTCTAAACTATCAGAATGAGAGTAAATAACCCAAATTGAACAGGTGATTCTGTCATTTGTTTACACCATTGAATGCATTTTCTTAGTAATAAATACTATAATTTACCGTTTATGTCGCTTTTTTGACCATTCACTTGAAAAAAAAGTAATAATCGCAGTAATAATACTAACGGTAATACTAATATCAATAATAGTAACGCGAAATAGAGCAGAGGCTTTATTTTCAAAGTATACATAATAACGTGAAAGTATTCATAAAAAAAAAAGATTAGATTCAATGAATGATGGAATTACTCTATATTATTTCACCAGTTATATATATATATATAAACATTGTTTCAATACATAGTGGGATTATTCCTTCTGGGAGAAAATTATATATATCAACAACGATTTTTCATTTTTCTGTCATCGAAAAATGCGTCGTTAATGAAACTTGTACGAAACTTATTGGTTGAGGCAGCCTTCAGAATGGACATATGATAATATGTATATTCTATCATCGACGTTTCTACATTGTTTTTCTATTGCGCTCTGATATATATCGACTGGCTTGTTATCTTTTTTAACTTTTCTTATTCTATTTCTTGTAGACAATATCTATATATGTATATACATCTATATATAAATATAGATATGAATGAATATAAATGTTAAGTGTAGCATAGTTTATACATTCACATTACGTGAGAAGAGGTACAACGTTAAGTAAAGAAAATATACGTAAATTTTGAGGATCCATGAATAGACAGAATATACCATTAGTACAGTCGAATGCTTTCACTAGACATGATGCCTGTCGTTGACTGTGTCAAACACGATTAAGTATTAAAATAGATTTCAGTTTATTCTGTTTTTTATATGAAAGTGAACTAATAACAAGAGTGTTTGAAATCAAGTTGTAGATATCGGTAGACAAAAAAAAGTGGTATGCATTGGTTAACTACCACCCTTTATGATGTGTGCTAATTTGAGCATCATAAGAACTCGTGCCTACTGTTCTTAGGGGCTGTTATTTTCTATTTTGGGGTGTAAGTGTGGATGTGACTGAAACGAAAATCCATACTCAAGGAATGATGTAAAGAAATTAATTTTTTTCGATATTTTAGATTAGTGAAACGCTTCATAATAATAATAGATTGCCTTGGCTTGATACTTTATTACTTCAATTCGATAGTTTCCTTCATTGAATCGAAAATGCCTCAAAAGAATGTAAAGGGTTAAATATTTAAATAATAAACTTGAAATTGCAAATATTCCAATTTTTCATTATTAATAGTATTCTGTATCCTCTTCATGTTTCGAATATAACTTAAGCTATATATTTATTGATTTATAAAAATAACATAGAAATCAATAGAATTATTTTTATTGAAAAAAGAAATTAACAAATAAGATGATTTTAGTGCATCAAAATGGTATGTTCAGATTCATTCGCTCATTCTTAATAGTTATGGCATAATATCATAATGTATACAGCATTGAACAAATGATTGAACCATTCAATAGTTTCATAACATTGATCATCACTTCTAAAGGCGTCTCAAGTCGAACAAACACGCTTTTTCTAACAACCGTATATCGCCATATTGCATGACTCCGTATTATGATCATACATCTCGTCATTACATATCGAGAAATATGTTCATATACGTTTCAGCATGTCACCATATCTACAACTTCTATATTCTTCACCCAGTGATACTTCTCCGTTCATTTGAATATTAATATAAAGGTATCTTTTTTGTTACTCTACGCAGTGATTTATATTATAATTACTAACAATGTCAGTTTATTGTATGAATATACAATATAATATGTGCTCAAAATCTTCGAAAAAAAAAAAGATTCACTCTATTTTTTGTTTTATATAAATACTTTATGACAAAAAAAAATACTAAAGGATGACTCATCGAGGTCATCAAAGTCAGGCTATTTGTGCAAATAAAGACATTTCTGTGTTTGATGAATATAAAAAGAAACGAAAAAATCACAGTTTTATATAAATTATGAAATCCTTCATAGTTCCGTAAGTTTAAATAAAAGTGACTTTATCGTTATTTGATCAGAATGATTATAATATTGACTTGATTAAGTCATTCGATAAGATGTTTGCAACTATAAAGTTTTATTATTCTACTTTTTACAGTATTGGCCCATCTTTATTCTATCTGTTCGACTATACATCATCTTGTATGCATACATGTTTTATTTTTTATTATGTTCTCGTAAAAGTTTCAAGGTAAGCCTCAATCGTTTTGTAGAAAAAAATTGATGATCTTATTTTATATTGTGCTGAAGACTTTTTGAAACTATCGTACAAATAAATTCGGGTTTCTTTTGAATTAACATTCACCTTCGATTATTCATATAGCTTAGTCATGTTAAGTTGTTTTTTTTATCAATTTTTATTTTTTTATTTTTACGCAACTAAAATGTTTTCTATTCGCATTCTTATCCATTATCTAACTAAAATAAGAATACAATATATATGACTACGTATTCACTTGAATTTTCTATTTTAATAAGCCATACTTACAAATACAGTTAATTAATTAATCCATCAATTGAAGAATCTAATGTTCTATTTTATGAAGCATATTAGTTAGTGAATATTAAGTTTGAGAAATACGAAAACTGAACCTTCAACAGATTATAACAGATTGAAATAGCTATTACAATCTGTGACAAATGGTTAATATATTGATCGCCGAAATTCGACAAGTCGTATTTCGGTGATCTCATTGTCAACGATTTTTATTTCAATGACCGAACATATCGGTGATATTCTGAAATGAAATTTTTAGTACTAGAAACTTTTTGTTATTATGACAATTCTTTTGGAACCTATCATTTCAAAAATAGCTCAGAAATCAGCAATTCGAGATTCCGTAAAAGTTAGTAACGGTTTCAGATTAGCTACAAAGTCGTGATACAGATACGATTATCATATAGATTAGTCGCTTCCTCTTTGCATTTATCAAAGACCTATGAGAATAAAGATTCACATTCTTTTCAAGAGTATAGAAACTCACAAACTGGAAGAGACTTTGTGAAAATCGTCTGATTCATAATACAAACAGCTAAACATATTAATTGACAATTGAAAATATCATTCTCCTAAGCAAGTGATTATTAGTGTAAGATACTAGTGACATCTAAATACTTTATTTTATTTGTTGACAATAAATTAATTATTTAAATGGAATTTCTTTTATCAATTCAAAGAAGTTCTTTTTAATTGATAATTTTCTTATAAACAAAAGCAAATAAATCATTTAATCTAACATTGATGTAGCTTGACTAGTTGTTTTGATTACTATTCAACTGGGTACATGACCGATATAGGAAAAAAAATATTTGATTATCAATAACCCAATATGTTTCTACAATTTAAAGATTTTAAAATGCATGCTCCAGTTTATCATCATAATTCTTCACATCATATTCAATCATCAATGTTAAGCAATAGTGAATTATCAATTCGACGACGACCAACACATAATCCATCTAAAAATCTTTCCACAAATGAAATTCAATGTTTATATGATCTTCTTGGAAAAAATTGTGTGGTATGAACAAATATTTTTTGAAAAATTTAAATTGAACTTTATTCTTTTAGACTTTAGCAACAACTGTTGCACAAATCTTACATGCAGATAATAATAATTGGAAAAAACAAGCATGTGGTGTTTTATGTTTTATTAAAGATTATAATAAACGAAACTATTATTTTCGTTTATATGATCTTCAAGTGAGAGATATAATTTTAATAATGTAAAATATTCTTTAGTTATTTTAGTTAAAACAAATAATCTATGAAGAAACAATATCTTCTTCATTACGTCTTGAAAAAATAACAAATCTTTTTTATACATTCAATGGAATGGTTAGAATATTTCTTTCTTATTTTTATTTTTTAATAATTTAATTATATAGACTTGTAAAGTTGGTATTAATTTCATTGATCAGGCTGAAGCAGAAATATTTTGTAATTATTTTCATATAAAACAAGATAATAGACAACGTAAAAATAGAAAAAATTTATTATTCAAATTTCAATTTTGTTTTCATATAATAGAAAAGAGAAAATCTAAAGAATCAACATCTATTTCATTGACTACAAATGTAAATAAAATAATATCAACTGATAAACCATTATCAAGGTCTGATGATATTATCTCAAAGAGTAAGTGATGAAAAAATGTTTCTTAGATAAAAAAAAAAAAAAATATTCTAATCTAATACAGAACAAAATACTTCAAAAATTCAACAACAAAAAAAAAATAAAGATAATCGACCGGTAATATCCTCACCAATTCTTTCAAGGTTTATTAAATATAATTCATTTGAAATAATCTATAATCTTTTGTTTCTCTTCAGTTTTACTCATATTATTCATGCTGGATCTGATAATGTATGTTTTTTTTTGTTTTTGGGTACATTGAATATATATTGATATAAATGTTGTTTATTATTATAGAGTTTTCTAACTGATGATTCACAAAGAGAATTATTTGAAGAAGTATTATCTAATATGCATATAACATCAGAAGAAAAATCATACATTCGAAAAACTATAATAGATACAGATGGTGGTTTGGAAGAACTTTTTACTAGTGCGTTTTTTTTTTATTGATGACTTTGATAAAAAAAAATAACTATGGAATTTGTTTTTTATAGAATTATTCCAAAATAAAGATAATCAACGACATGAAATGGCAGATTATCCACCGAAAATTCCTTCAAATACTTATTTAACAGCGGGACAAAAAAACAATATTAAACATGAGCCGCATCAAGATATTTGTATTCCATCATTGATCAATAAGGGAATTGAGACTGTTGGTACTCAAAGTCTGAACATGTCTAAAACATCAACGATTCCCGAACGACCAAAGGCACCAATCATTCCACCAAAACCTCGTCCTGATATACCAAATAATACACATTCAACTGTTCCAACAGCACCACCATTACCTCCTCCTAGACCCGTTAATTTGGAAAAGCCAAAACCAATCTCTAACATTCCTCCTGCTCCTCCTCTTACAAACTTTCCACCAGAACAAATACTAAGCAAACCATTTACATCATTGCCAGAATCTCAACCTAATACTTTCATTCAAGAAATCTATGATTTTGATAAATCTAAATTAAAAGTATGTATTCTTATTATCTTTCCATTATTATTATTTTTTTTCTTTTACTATTTATATCAGCCAGGGGTAGAACAATCAACAATGTTGAAAACACCATCTACACCTAAATCGAAAGATGATATACGAGATACTCTTACAGGCAAAATTCTTGAAATGATCGCTCTACGACGACCTGCAATTAGTAAATATTTTTATAATTTAATATTTGAAAATTTCATTTGTTTTTAGTGGGATGTGATAATAATGATGATCAGAATGATTCAGATGATGATGATGAATGGCTTGTTTAATCTATATTTACAAATATCATCGATAATTTTTATATAATATAATCAAGATTTATTCATGAATTTTTAATATACTACGGGAATATTTATTATGTATATTGCTAAGGAAAACTAGGCAGTATCGGGTTAGTATTTGAGATATTTTTTATTTTACTAATGCATGTATGTAACCATATTTTTTCTACGCTTAATTTTTATTTTTCTATTATTTTGATACATATTCTTTGGTTTATTTTGTATTCTATCATACAGAACTGTGATAATTTTCTCTTTGGGTTTTTTTTTTTGTATAAATGTAAACAATAAATAACAGTGATTTATATCTTAATGTTTTTTTTATATCATTAGAACGTTTCTTCTTTGTAATCAAACGATCTATAATCTATCTCCCTAGATGATATAAACAGAGAAAAAGCAAGCTTGAAACTATGCGAACGTGATGTTAACAAGCAGCACGTTCTCATTGCTTCGAAGGCATTTTTTTCTTCGTTCGTCTCGATTCGAGGAAGACATCAGAAAGATTGATAGAGCCCATCGGATTAGTTCCGAGACAGATTCTGGTCTAATATCTTTTCGTTAATGAAATTCAGTTTCGAAAATTTTGGATCCAATGGATTCAAGTCATCTGATAAATGTACAGGATGTGTTAATTCATTGATATTATCAAAATACGACTCAATCGGGTGTGAGTCAGAATCACGGTTCGAAAACTTTGCATCCAACATACTCTCTATGAATTGTATTTAAACTATATAAATACAATTAGAAAAAAATTTTCTAGGTTTTAGTAAGTTGAAAGAATTATACGCTATTGCTTTGTAAGTACAAGTATTTATAGGCAGTATTAAATAAAAAAAAAATACTTGTTAGACAATCATTTTATCATTTTTCATAGTAACCATAAACTGATATTCTTACTGATCTTTTCAACTGATGAAGAAACTTTATGACATCTTTAGGTAAAGTATGACATAGCATTCAAGTGCATAATGATCTTTGTTGCTATCGAATATTGAGTCATCAAAAATTTTTTTTTTTTTGATAAAGAACATGTGATTATTGTTACATCGTTTCTGTTAGTCACAACTATCATAGAGATTTATGTTCTCTAGTTTACACTATTTATTTGAGAATATATTGATAATATTCATGTTTACCATAGTGAAAACTGAAGATATAAAATTTTTAAAAAAGCATAATTAGAATTACCGATTCATAAGTTGAAAGCGATATATTAAAAATGTCAATATAAAAAATTTGATCAAAGGTCAAATATATCTTCATGATATTTTGACATTGGTGAATTTTTTTGTGTTTTAATTTTTTAATAATCTTTTTTTCTTTTACAGTGCACGTAACAATTGTTTCATAGTATCACTAATAGCTAATCCATCAAGTTTTCTATCTAAACCATAAAAATCACATTTTTCTATTGCATGTTTTGTTAATTGTAAATTATCATTTTCATCATATAACTTTAATGAATAATATATAATTCGTTCACATAATGCTAATATACCAGCATATGTCTCAAATTTGAATTCATATTCCTGTTTTTCTAAATCAATTAATTCACAAAGATAATTAAATTGTGTACGTGTAAAATTTTCTTTATGTATAGAAATCATTGATAAATATAAATAGGATGATTCAAAAAGATAATCTCTATTACGATATCTATTAAATAAACGTTTAAATTGATATTGTCGACGTGATGATAAACGACAATAATTAGTAAGATAATCAAGTGGTGTTATTATTTCAAGTATTTTTAAATCATATGGTAATTCAAAACGACAAGCCTAAAAAAGAAAATAGATGAGGTTTTTTTTTAATTTCATTTAAGAATAGAAACAAACTTGTAAAGACAATGGCATAGGACCAATAGTTATTGCACTAGTACTGTCTTTTATTTTGACTAATAAATCTAATGTTTCTTGTTTTTCAATTGATTTTTCATCGTTTTCTTTTGTTTCAACTTCTATTTTATTTGTTTGATAACGATTACTACGATTTATTATTAATTTAGGAGTGTTAGTAATATCTTTTATTCTATCCTGATTACTAGTAATTGTATCATTTAAAGATTTAATTTGATCAGGTAGATTTTTTTGATTATTTAACTCTTCTAAATGTGATTGTTGTTTAGTTTCTATGTTATTATTAACAACTGGAACAATAATATCTTCTTTATTATCATTAGTTGTTAATGGAGTAGTATTCTTGCTATTAGTTAATGGTTTTAATTTTGTTGCATCATTATTGACTTTTGGTAGTACATAACGTGATGGTACTGGTGGCTTTCTAAATTGTTTATTTCGAATTGCTTTTGATGGTGGAGTAGAAATATATTGATTCGATGTAAGAATATTAAATTTTTGAATAATAATTGAATTTTCTGATAACGAACCGTTTGCATTCAAATCTGGCCATGTTTTTGATTTGAAATCCATTAAAAAAAAACTTGATTTTGTTTATCAGTTTTGGATTGTTTTGCACTGCTCCTTTTAGTTGTCGAATCAAGAAAAAAAAAGTTGTTTTTTCAGTTACTAGACAGATTTTGTTATAGATGTTGTTTTTCACTTGTGATAAGAAAAGAAAAATTAAAGAGGTATAGATTTATATTTATTTGTCCTGCATCACGATAACCTAGTCGTTGAATTAATGAAGATAAAGCCATTCGAAGATATGACAAATAAAAAAACTTGTATATTCTATAAATTTTTTTATAACTCCACAATGTAACCAAGTCGTCAAAAATAATTTTTCACCAAAAAATTAAAGCATTTGGTTTTTTTTTTTTCTTATAGAAAATGTTATGAATTTTTTTTTTTCAATTCTTCAAAAGTTTTATAATGACAAATTTATGATTGACGATGTCAATAAAGAATATACAATAAATCCTTTGTGACTTCTATGATGTAACAGTAGTGTGCCAGCACTTATATTGAAGAGGAATTACTTATGACTGAACTACAAATTAATTATACAACATTCTTTTGACTTTCACTTGACATTTAATTACTAAAATAATATGAGTTTATTTTGGTCAAAACAGTCTCTTCATGTCATACATATATTTTTGCAATTACAATTGAGATATGTTGAATGACGTCATAACTTCATTGCATCATCTTTATTATTTATATTTCAGATGACAAACGAAACAACACTTCCATCTTTGAGTGAAAAAAAAGCTATGGACGATGAGACAACACTTCGATATTTTACATCGATTCGACAACAAGAACCTGAGTATGAATAGAGATATCAAAATTCTTTTTTTTTTTCCAGTTGTTGTATATTTACTCTTCTTTTTAATAATAGAACATCAGCAGCTATAACAGCTATACGTACATTACTTGATGTTATAAAACGTTCATCAGCTGGTACGTTAAGTGAATTATCACGTGAACTTAAAGTAGCTGTACAATTATTAACAACACAAACTGATTCATCAATGCCAAGTGTTAAATCAGGTTGTGAATTATTCTTATGTTTTATAACATTAGCAAAATTAGATGCATATGCTATTGATGAATGTCGTCAAAAATTAATTGAACGTGGTCAAGTTTTTTTAGATCGAGCATTATTATCACGACAACGTATTTGTGAATATAGTCAAGAATTTATTGTTGATGGATGTATTATATTAACACATTCATATTCACGTGTTGTTCTTACTCTACTTAAATATGCATCGAAATTTACACGTTTTAGAGTATTTGTAACACAATCTGAACCAGATAAAAGTGGAATAAAAATGAGAGATGAATTAGAAGCTATTGGCATACCAGCTGTATGTATATTAGATGCTAGTGTAGCATATATGATGGAACAAGTAACATTTGTTTTAATTGGTGCTGAAGCTGTTGTTGAAAGTGGAGGAATAATTAATAAAATTGGTACATTTAATTTAGCTATTGCAGCACATGAAATGAATAAACCATTTTATGTTGCTGCTGAATCATTTAAATTTGTTCGAGTTTATCCATTAAATAATCGTGATTTACCTGATCATTTTAAATATAAATCATCAACAATAGCACGTTTAAATGAAAAAGATCTTATTAATGAACATCCACTTGTTGATTATACACCACCAGCTTATATTACATTATTATTTACAGATATTGGTTTATTAACACCATCGGCTGTTAGTGATGAACTAATTAAACTTTATATTTAAATATTAAAATTACAGTAAAGTTAGTGATGAAATTATCTCATTGAAAAGAAATATTACTAATTTGCTTTTCGTTGTGTTTCTTTTTTTATTATAATAAAGAACAAAAGTTCTACGTTCGTCATTTTCTATATTGCTAGACGTTTCAAACTAATGAATTCGTTGATTCTTCATTCAAGTTTGAAACGTAATACAAAATGATTTAACGTAGAAATTTTTTTCCATTCATATATCGTAATCAAATCCGATTGATGTTTTTCTTTTTTTCTTTCATTCTTTAACCGATCGTGTTGTTTTATAAGACAAAAACACCAGAAACGAAACAAATATTAGTTGAGATTTCTATATACAATTCTCTCATGATCATATATATATAAAAATTTGAAAGAAAAACAAAACAAAGAAAATATATATATATATATATAAGAGATGTCAAAATTCCGACAAAATACTTTCTACTCGATCATAAATTGAATTACCCCGATCGACAAGAGCATTTAAACGTTCTAGAACGTTAATAATTGATTCTTGTGTTGTTGCTAATAATCTTCCTGATTGTTTATCTTCTTTTTGTTGTTGTTCAGTATCAATTAATAAAACAGATGATTCATCAATAA
The DNA here is from genome assembly GCA_905250075.1 of Rotaria sp. Silwood1. Lineage (NCBI taxonomy): Eukaryota > Metazoa > Rotifera > Eurotatoria > Philodinida > Philodinidae > Rotaria > Rotaria sp. Silwood1. Next base: position 36,809 of record CAJNOP010000838.1, on the reverse strand, counting down.
TTAATCGAGCATTTTCTTGTTGTTGATTAACAACATGTGATAATGATCGAACAATATCATCTAATTTTGAATGACGATGACCATTTGGTAAAAGATGATTTCTTGGTGTAATAGATCCATGTTGTTCATCACTATTACATTCATTCTTGGATATAATAGCACGATCAAGTTCATTTAAAGCTGAAAAGAAAAACGATAAGAAAAATTAAATTGTAATCAATACAATAAAAGTAATTTCTTAGTTTTTTTTTTTTTTTAATATCATTTTACCTTTTTCCAGATGTGCACGTACTGATAATAAATCAGAGTTACCATTCATATTAGATGAAATAAACGATGAGGATGGTAGTGGTGGTGGTGGTGGTTGACGTTTATGATTTGTTAATGGTAACATTCGTTTTCGTTGATGACTTGAAGGAATTATTAGTGGAGATCGAATTTGTTGTTGATGTTGTTGTTGTTCATCATCATTAGTCATTGAATGATTTATTCCACTATGTTCATCGCTTCCATTTGTTATTGTTGGACTTGCAGGTTGTTGTTGATCATTATCTGTACCTGTATGATTATCTTCATCATCATTATCTATATCATCTTCATCATCCATGTCATGATCCATATGAATAGAAGATATTTGTTCAGGCACTTGAGTAATACCACGTGTTGATGAACGAGTATACAGTCCATTAATACCATTTGAATGAGGGTTTTTAGCTTTTTTAGCCGCACTAGAAATTAAGAATAATTTATTAGAATGTAAAATTCTTTTTAATTGCAGTTTATAGTTGGATATTTTTATTAGACTTCATCTTTCATCACGATCATGCATTCTAATTGAAATAAAGTGTCATTTTCTTTCAACGTTTTCTTCTAGTTTCATATGTGTGTATGTGTCATCACGTCTCTTCCTTTCTTAGGTTTCTTTATCAAAAAAAAAAAAGAAAAAGAAAAGAAACTATGAAGTGGAATTTCTACAGAAACCAGAACAAAAAAAAAAATCTTTAACTGTAATTTACTTGAGTGTTTATTCAATTCGAAATATTAGAATAGAAGGATGTTTAATCATTGTGAACGTCCGATTATTTTAAAAATTACATAAGCATGATTCCACTCGGATGCATTACAACTTTGTAAAGTTAGAAAATTTTTCTTGCACCTTAGAAGTTCAAGTACAAGAAATAATTTCCTTCCGATCATATAGCATTTCCGTCAACATGGAACATCGAAAAAACAAAAAAAGAATTCTTTTTTTTTTTCTTATTCAATATCAATATATCTATCTACCTATATATATATGTTCATTGTTTAATTACAAAAAGAAAACAAATTGTTTTTACCGTTCTCGATGAAAATAATCCGAAATACGTCGATAAGCTTTACGCTCATCGAGTAGTTTATAAATTTTTTTTATTGTTGATGGTACACTTGATTCTCGTTTGATATATTCACTATATTTTTTATAATCATTACCTAAACAAAAATATCATCGAATTATTTTTGTTTTTTTTTTTTATTGATATTACTCAAATAGATAAACTTAACTAACCATAAATTTCACGTAAATGAAACAATATTTCTTTTTCATCATCTTGAATACGTATTACTTTCGTAGATGTATTAGTATTTGTTATACCGGCCATTCTAACTTCACGCGTAGTATGTCAGTATGCGTTACGCGAATAAAAGTCCGATTCAGCGTAGTTGACGACGAAAGACAGACGATAGATGTGCGAGCGCCGTATGTGTGTGCGTGTGTGCTCGCTCGATGGAAGAGGGAAAAGAGGGAAAGAAGAGAAATGAATGATGACGGACTGAATGAAACACGACGACGACGACAACCGACGAGTCGGCGCAGCAGCGACGGCTCGTTCGCTCGTTGTCGGTTGGTGCTGCGAGCTTGTATGTTTGTCTCTTTTTTCTTCATCACTCGGTAGCGTTAGCGACGGTGACTGGTGCAAGTCGATCATGTTCGTTTGTTCTTTGCCTATTACTCGCTTTTGGTCGTACCCGGCGAGAAACGAGTGTGTCTACGTGATGTGTGCGAGCGCACATCTACGAATAGTAGTAGAAGTTGGTCTCTTTTGTGTTGATCGAGTTACGGCAAGAGTGTGTCTGCGTGGGGTCAACAAATGCGTTCGCAATAATAGTATGATAGCAAAAAAAAGAGAAAAAAGAAAAAAAGGAAGAACAAGAAACTTCATGTATATGAAAATCTTATGGAACTGTATTTTTAAATACTCATTTGTTGATATATATACATGTTCTGGTCAAAATTAAAATTTAGTCAAATATAAAATAAGACGATTCGTCTGAGCAAATTTTAAATTTGCCTAGTCAAAAAAAAATCAGTCAAATTTTAAATTTGATTGAATTTTAATTTTGACTACAACATATATATATATATACATATACTATTGTAGATGTTCATTCGTTCATTAAATCATTTCATTAAAAAATCTAGTAATGCTTGTCTTTCAACAGAAATTCGACGAGCATTATCGAACGGATCATTTGTTCGACAGGTACAAAACAAATTTATTTATTCATAATTACTTTTAAAATGAATTCATATTGTTTTTTTTTCTCAGTTATTCGAACAAGAAACATCCACTTATACTTATCTAGTAGCTGATGGAAAAACTAAAGAAGCGTTGATTATTGATCCAGTTATAACAACAGTAGCACGTGATATGCAACTTATTAAACAACTCGGTTTACGTTTACGATATGCAAGTATGTTTGTAAATACTAAATAATAAAATATTGTATTTTTTACCTTAGTTAATACACATGTTCATGCTGATCACATTACTGGAAGTGGTCGTCTCAAAACATTATTACCCGGATGTCGAAGTGTAATAAGCAAGGATAGTGGTGGAAAAGCCGATATATATATCAAAGATGGTGATGAAATTGAAATTGGTGATAAAAATAACAAAAATCAACGTTTAATACTTGAATGTCGATCAACACCAGGACATACAAATGGTAAACAAAATTTAGATTTTATTTATGAATAATATAATTTAATATGAATAGGTTGTATGACGTTTGTTTGGCACAAAGGTTCAAATGTGTTTACTGGTGATTGTCTTTTAATCCGAGGTTGTGGACGTACTGATTTTCAACAAGGAAGTGCTGATAACATATATACATCTATTCATGAGCGTATATTTACATTACCGGATCATTTTATTGTTTATCCTGGACATGATTATACAGGTAATTATTTTAAATAAAAAAAACACTAGAAAATTTTCATTCTTTTCTTTTCTTCATTAGGTCAAACAAGTTCAACAGTTGGAGAAGAAAAAAAATATAACACTCGTTTAACAAAGTCACGTGAAGAATTTGTTGCTGTTATGAAAGAACTTAAACTTAGTTATCCAAAACAAATTGGTAAGATTATTATAAAAAAAAAAATCTTTTTATCATATTTATTGTGTTGTTTTAGACAAGGCTGTTCCGGCTAATTTGATATGTGGTTTATTACCAGAACCGTAAAACGTGTAACTTCTTTTTTTTTTTTTTTTATTCATTCATTCCAAATAATTGAAAATTTAAATCAATAAGGAAAGGAGTTACGATAGGACTAACGCTATTTTTATTTTATTAGATTAACTTTTTAAAAAAATATTATATTAAAATAAATATTCTCATTTGAGTTTTTTTTCTAGAATAAACATATTTTAATTATAAAGATAATTTTATTTGCTCAATAAAATAAAAAATACTTTTATTTTAATTTATCTAAGAAGAATTTATTTTTATTAAGAAGATTTCTTCTCTTTGATCAACATTGAATTGAATTGATTAATAAAAGAAAAACTACTGATCTATAACTATCATTAGCTTTCAAACAATAACAATGATAATTGATATAAGATTATTATGAATAGGATTTTTCAAAATTAAATTAGAACAAATAGATTAATAATATATATATATATATATAGATAAAATCAATCAAACATTAATGATGCATCGATTTGTTTCATTTCTTTCTATGTCAAGGAATATCATACTGTTATTTTACATATAATCTAGTAGATTATTTAAGTCAATATTTAATTCATTCATAAGCGGAGGTGCTGCATTAACAATATATTCAAACAGTACTGATAATCAAGTAATACGTGATGATTTTAAACTCTTGAAAGATAAAATGTGAGCTGAATTCAAACATCTATCTTAACTTGTTGTTGTTTGCCATCAAATATTTCATTATGTATTCTTTATATTATTGATTCAAAGTTAGTAAGATTCAATAGTTTTATTTGTCACCTTAACTTTCTATAGATTCTTTGTGTGATGTGTAGAATAAAAAAAAAAAAAAATGTTAAGCCCAAAGTAAACATAGTGACAAATGAAAAGAAATGATAAGAATGATGATTTCTTCTCTCTTGCTTTCTCTATGAGATAGCATCAGTAATATTCTTGTTTGTATCAATAGCACCATTACGATAAAGATGTTCAATATAAGTTTTACGAGATGGATGTATATCACCATCAGGTCGATTAATTGGAGTCCAAACCGGTTCACCAACAAAAAAAACGTCTAGCACGAATATAATTATGTTTATCCGTTATAAATCGATGATACATTCCTAAATGATAAAAAATAAAAACTAAAGTTAAAAAAATTATTTTTATTTCAAAATACCAGCAGGTAAAATAATTAAATCTCCAGGAAAAACATGAATTCTCATCCATTTATCATTATGATCTCGTACATCAAAAAAACCAGAACCTTCAAGTATAAGACGAATTTCTTCATCAGAATGAATATGTTCAGCAAAGAAAATTTTTAATTTTTCTTCATAATTCTCCATAGATGGTGCAACTTTAATTTCATCTTCATATGTATATCTATGAAAAACGAGATATATTAAATTATTATATTATAATAATTTGTTTTTTTTTTACCCTCGATCATGTTTTAATTTAATTAATGATGGACTTTCATTTCCAGCAAGAGTTTGATCCGGATGAAAATACCATATTTCAACACCTGTACGTGCACATAATGTTGTCGTATCAACTTCTTCTAATAAATGTTCATCCTGTGGATCTTCTGTTCGATCATCCATATACCATGTTCGTACCTTAAATCAATTTATAACAAAAAATCAATAATTAAATTAATCATACCATGATAATAATTTGATTTCTTAATAATTTTCTTTTTCCTTTTTAAAATCTACAAAATTAAATAAAAACTAAATGATACATTAATCATATTAGGTTCAATTAAATAGATTTTTTAAATATTCGTGCACCATTGATTTTTTTTTACTGTTAGGAATTCTAATATGGAGTAGAGTAGTACATTAGTGAGTAATAAATCATATATATATATATTTTTGAGTCATCTAAAAGTACATATTTTTTTTATAAGCAAAACAAAACAGATTATTTTTAAAAAATTATAATTTTAAAATATTTGATGTAATTTTTATCATTTGTATTTTGCACTCAAATAATATTCAATTAAAAAGCAGCAGAACCAATTTAGGACTAACATGTGGAATTTATATGTTTTTTTTTCGGCTTCATTAGATTAATACAAAATATGTTAAGCAAAAAGTCTCTAATAGATAAGTTTGTTTCTAAGAATCATCGATTATTAGATCAACGATTTGTCTTCCGTTAGATTTTTACTTTCCTTAAACTACCATGATTATTTTTTGTGTTCGTTGATAAATAAACTTGTTGTACATATCTATTATATCTACAACAGATCTTAATATTAGACCTTGTCAAATCGAAGATTTTTTGACTTGGACCTAAACTGTTCAGGATCATCCTAGCGGGCTTCATTCAACATGTTATTATGTGTTTTGATAACCTGAGAAACACTAACTTAATCAATCGCTTTCTTACAGAAAGTTAGTATATTACGAGTAAAAAATCTTTTGTGATCTACTCAGATCATAAAGTATATCAAGATTTAATATACTCCACTAGCTTTCAGGGAGGAAACAATTAGTGAGTTAAAAATGTTTTCTCATAATCCCTATTTACTACTCTGGTTTCGTATCTTTGTGAAAGAATTATAGAAAATGAATCTGATATCTGTTGTCTTTGGTGGCTAGGGAAACATACTCATTGATCATTAACCCTGATTGCTAAAGTTTATTGCGATCGCTTGCATCAGCGTTGTTAAAATTATTGATCTATACTCTTGCTGTTATATTTTGATTTGGGTAAAAACAGAATTCTAATTATTACAGAATTTTTTCAAATAATATTTCGAAAATTATGTCTTTTATTATCTATAATACAACCGTTATATCTTTACAATTATCATTATAATATTAAATCATAATTTTCATCAGAATATCAAATTATGAGTCTATTTCTTAGTACATAGATCTTGAATTTAATATATACTTTTCTCAAATGGTACACTAATGTTTTTATTGATAGTATAAATGATTGATGAATGATACTTCATTACATCACATAGTGTAAATCAATAATATTATAAGAAACTGCTTATCGAATATTATATGATGATAATAGACTTGTTATAAAATGAAATAACAAAAGAAAAGTTTATTTTATTGAATTTCTGCTATTTAACAAATGATCTTAAGTTTATCATGGAATAATCAATAAAAATTATGATCTAATTTACTATTGTGAAAACCTCTCGCTAACATAACTACAGAAATTTGATTATAGAATAATTTATAAATCATATCTTTCCAACATCATATAATCAAAAAGTAATTGGTTTTTGTTTCCTTCAAAATCAACAAACTTTTTTCCAGTTCAGATTCGATTGCTTCGTTGAATAGCCATTCAAACTATAAAGAAAAAGATAAACATGTGACGACATATAAATCGTTTGACTTACTCGTTTCATTCTATACATAAAATCGAATGCATTTGTAGGTAGATCTCAATGAGTAGAGCAAGTGTTATCGTAGACTCTAAGTTCTCAAATACTTCTTTCGAGGAAATATCTGGATTGTAAAGGCTAAGAATTGTCTTGTTTTTTCAGTCGAAATAAGTCCGATAGAATTGGAACTTTTTTTTATAGATACTAGACACTATTTGGAGTGCCTACTACTTTTTCTTTTGGTTTCTTTTCCTTTCCATTCATTCAATTAAAAAAAATCACAATACTGAGCGTACCTTCAAAAATATATGAGTTTTTGTTTTCTTACTAGAGCTGTTTTTGTGAAACCTTCCAAAAATCAACGGCGCAATGTTTTTCAAAACAAAAAATAATGTAGACACTTCAACAATGGTCAATATCTGTAACAAAAAAAAAAGAAGAGTTTTAGCTCGATCGAGCATACTATGTTGAAGAGATATATTATTTGTAGTTTGAACAGACTCTGACAAATATATGTGTTGTATCTGCAGCAGACAAAATAATCAGATCACGTCGAACAAATACTGTATTTCTTAGAATACACTTATTTATATTTATCTAGCATCAATGTATATTAGTCGATGTGTTTCTGATTGTGGATAATATATAGCTACAAAGTAGAATCAGATAGAAAGAATGAGATTATAGTATGTTTAATAGAAGATATTGAATCTGAAAAAAAAGGAATATTACTTCATCTGGATTGAATTCATATCAGACGTACGCTATCATCTACAAATATAAATATCAATCAGCACTTATAATGGACTCAAAGTCAAAAAATTATCTTTTCTAGGCTATAAAACATATCGATCAGGATATGATATTCAGTATGAAAATTCTATGATAAATAGAAGATTGCGATTAGTTTCACTATGAAATCAAACTTGTCATAAGTTTAGACAAATATATTAGATCAATCATTTGATATTTTGTATTTATTTTTCAAAGAAAATATCTTGATTTTCTTCTACTTGTTATAGTAATGAATATTTCATGTCTCTTCTATATGTAATGATTTATTCTACTGACTCAAAAGTTCTAGTTCAACTAAATCAATATGTGATTTAATACTACTCCTAATGTCATGAATAATAATATTAATACATCCGACTAACTAATCAATTGCTTTTGAGATACATTATGTGACACTCTTTTCAGCTTATTCATAACTTATCTGGTTCTAAATAATACACATAGTCTTGACTCAAATGCAATATACCAGTTGAAGACTTTCACTCATAAAATTCTTTTTCTGTTTCAACTCATCTCAATAAAACTTCTTACAATGATTTACGTTCATATTGGAATAATTACAACAATTTGAATGAGTACATAAAATATTAATCTTTAATTTTTGATTTCCATACACAAACCCTACTCACCGTCAGTCTTTGTTGAACATGATAAATCAATATACTTGAATATCATAATCTACTATTAAATGTTGTTGATAATGACGAAAAGAACAAAATTTAAACAACACATATGAATTTAAAATAATCTAAAGCATATTCAAATTGTCATCTTTTGACATATCAAAAAAAAAAATGGAATTTAATTAAACACAAACAATGACAATGAAAAGACAACGATAACAATGTTATGACAAAACAAAAAGAACATTTGACTTTTTTTTTTCTTTTCACTGAGACAAATCATATTGCACAAAAAAAAAAAAGAAAAGATGTTTAAACTATGTTTTTTTTATCAATAGGAGATAGGTTTTTATAATCTTTAAATGCAAACGAAAGACATAATTGTCGATCTCGTACATCAGACCATCCACCATTTGGTTGTTTAAATGGACGTTTACCATCATATTTAATATGTAAAGATGCAGTTGTTGTTGGAAATAAATATTTTCGATTATTTTGATAGAATTTATCTGTTTCTGTCCAACGAGCGATATCAGACTCACTAGAGCAAAATTTTTTATGATGAGTACCACTAAAAGATTAAAACAAAATCAACCAATTCTTTTTTCTATAGAGTAGACTTGTTTTCTTTACCATGAGCCAAGATGTATAACTCTTGTCGCACTTGAATATATTACACGAGGAAAATGAAAACGTTGTTGTGCTAAATAAACAAGTGACCAATCCCAATTATAATCATCAATAGTACAAAATTCTTCAGCATATTTCACAAGTAAAAGCCATAATGAATGAGATATTGTCATGCCAAGATTATATCGTGCATGCCAATATGCAATTGATACCTAAGAATATGTTTATTTTATTTCTTATTGAGTTAACATTTTTCTTTCATACTTTTGAACCAAGTTTTTCAAATTGTCGACCGGATTTTTCAAGATTTCCTAATGTATAAAATAAACATTCAGGACATAGACTAAAGAGAAGACAATAAATAAAAAAAAAAAACAATTTTTTATGAAAATATAAAGATTTTTTATTTAATTTACAGTTCTTTTGCTATTTCCATTTTTTTAAGAAAGACAAGTGCATCAGGTGATAAATAAAAATCTTCTTCAAGTAGAAGTAATAAATAATCTGTACGATTTTTTAATATTTCAATTGAATTAAAAACAAAATTGAGCTAAAAAATAAAAATACATTAACATTAAAAAAAAAAACAATTAAAATAGAATAAAAAATGAAATATTTTAGTTTTGTTATGTTTCAAAACAAACCAATATATTTTATTTGTGGTTATATGATTATTTATTAGAATTTCTAATTCACATTTGATTTGAGTTATTTAATTAAAAAAAAAAACAAAAAACAAATGCGACAAAAAAACAGAACATGCTAGTTTATAGATATATGTCATTCGAACTGATAAAATATTTTTTCTCTACATTAGTTACTCACTTGTACAAATCTCATTCATTTCTATAATCAAAGAGAATCTATATAAATCAGATATAACATAATTGAATCTTCTTTTTTTCTAAGCCATATTTTCAAAAAACAAAAAAAAATATACCATGTATTTTACTTACCTTCCACCACCAATGATGCTTAATTTGTACAATAGACACTTCTCTATAATGTCCATATCTATCTGGATTAGGTGCATTGTTACATCGACTAGCTAATGCCCTAAAAGATTCCAAGATAAATTAAAAAAATTCTACATAACGTGCTAGTGAAAATAGAGAAGAAAAATTGCAAATATAGATGAGCTCTGAACTATTTATTTCTATTAATGAGGATTGTATTTGTTTTAAATTTGTTAATGAATTATTACCCACCTTTTGGTAAATAATTGTAAATTACTGTAAGAAAATCTTCGATGAAATAAACGAAAAAAAAAAAAAAAAAAATTTAAAAACTTAACTTACTTATGTCGAACTATATCACGTGGACAATCGTTTGGATCAAGACCAGGAAATTCATTTGGATAAAGTTGTTGTGAATATGGATAAAAAATTTGTATCACCTAAATAGAAGAGATATGAATAGTAACATATTCGATGACTTTACTTCGAAATTTTCTATTTATTTGAATGTCAAATAGAAAAAAAAACATGAGAGCACCGATTGACCTTTTAGAATTACAAAATAGTTGTTTTTTTTCTCATGTAGTTAAAATGTTTTATTTACTATAAAAGATATATCGAATAAATCTCAGTAACTACTCATAATAGAAAAAAATAGCTAAAAATGGTTTACATTTCGATAAAGGTCACTTCCTTTATTAGATCATATGTAATTACACTAGACAGCTGTTATTTTGTACTGTAAAAAAGACACGTGCTACTAGAAATGAGGTGGATCAATTGTTTCTGACCTAAGTCTCCATTTCTCCGATGCCGAGATCACTTTTCCTATATCTATTTAGTCCGTAATTCGAGAGATGCGTGACGAATTTTCTTTTTTGGGCACAGTCACAGTGATCTTAGTTTTTGAGACCCTTTTAATACTTTTGGATCCCAATCTAAAGAAAATTATACTAGAACTAATTTGTATCATATCTGAAAAAATTCTTCAATACTCATTTCTTGCTTTATTTAGTCAGTGATTAATATGTTTTTTTTGCATCATTTATCTTTAATTATATTCTGATTGATAATTTGCTTCAAAACATAGAATATATAACTATAATCTTTAGGTTTAGTTATGACAATTTTTCTCCTGTAAGTTCAGTCTTGGACTTAGCAACTTGTATTTCTTGTGATTGTGAATCCAGGACTAAAATTATTCGCTGACTTTTCTAGTTGTAACAATATGATTTTCGACGCAAGTTTTACATGATCATAAAAAGTATTGACCTTAATAAAAAAAAAAAACAAGCGTTGGTTCTGAGGCCATATTGCTTATATCTATTCGATATTAATTTAATCTGTGACGAAATTAGTTCTTAATACTATTAGGAAAAAGTCTAAGAGAACTTTTTTTTAGAATATTAATTATATTTCCTAGATATTTATGTGATAAAAGTCTCACATACATGAACCGCTTATATGCAAGACTAATAACAATATGAGCATTGAATTAGATAGAAAACATCATCTAAAGGAATTTGACTACTTGATAATATTACATTACTCATCAAAGTGGTTATTAGTATTATTGATAGGAAAATTATTTTCGAAGCTTTATTCTTAAGCTATACTTTTGAAAAATAAATAAATACGCAAAATGTTTGGTTTATTAAACAAAATATTTTCAATGTATTTTACCGGAACAAATGTAATATTTGTTACAAGTGCATTGATATCCGAATCAATAAAATCATGACTAAATATAACTAAAGATTGATTTATTGTTTCAACAGCTTGTAGCATTTCAATAAATTTTTTTAAGTAAACAATACGTGTATGTACTTGTACAAGTAAAATATAACGTGTTGTTTTTGATGAAAATAAATTACTATTATACATAAATTGTTCATTATTTTTTCTTTTAACATATTGTCGATAATACTCAATAGTTGTACGATTAATAATTAATGATAAATTTAAAGGTTTAATTTCATTTTTTGTTAACATTAGAGATAAATTCGAAAATTTTTTAGTTTTTTCCTTCATATCATATGGTAATGATGATGAACTACTATCAGTTGATTGTTGTTGTAAATCATAATAAAATATTGATGTTACTTTGAACATTGTTATTATAATAAGCCAAAAAATAATTGAACGCAAAATAATGTAGCGATAACGGAAAATCTGATACATGATTTGTTTTTTTTAAATTAATATACTAGTCTAATGGAAATTAAAAAATAAGTCTATAAAAATAAATAATCAATTGATTTTGTATGTGTTAGAAAGATTGATAGAATAGACCAATGAAACAAACATCACCGACACATATTTTTTCTTAACTGAATCATATTAATAAATACGATCGATATCTTTATTTGTTGAACGATGACATTCAGTTGGAATAAATGTTAAATAGATATTGCTTGACAAATTCTTATCATTTAATGAATAATATATGCTAATGGAATTAAACGGAAAAAAATTTTTTGATTGATGTATTTGTTATTGTCGCCTAACGGTTAGGAAAGAAAAAGATAATCAAAATAATATGGAATTCAAATATATTCGTTTGATCGATAAGAAAAGAAAAAAAGATGAAAAAAAGATTTAAAATATTGATTCTCTTGATATTTTCATTCTATTTTTCCTTATCAAGAAAAAAAAAAAGAAAACACATTAATCGAAATAGAAATTACTCTTCGATCACATTCTATTCATTCACTATGTGCATGATATTCTATATTGATCTGTAATATTCAAAGAAACGAAAGAAATAGGAGAAAAGAACATAGAAGAAGAATAAGGTATTAGTAATTTCTCTCTCTCTCTCTCAAGTGACCTAATGAAATGAAGGTACTATTTTTTACTTTAGTTGTCAATACTTTCTTGCTTTTATGTTTTCTTCAATAGATTGCTTTTGGGACAGTAAAAGTATAACATATTAAATAACATGCATTCAGAAAAAAATAGATGAAGAATCGAATCAAAGATTTGACGTAAAAGACAAAAACATTAATCAAAAATATAATATTCTAAGCTTCTTTACAATAAGAAATATATCTCTATATTAACTAATCAAAAGATAGCTAAATTCAATGTATAGACATTTCCTATAGAAGATATTCCATGATGAATACAGAAAGACATTATGACTAATATGTTCTGAGGAAAAAAGTACGTTTTCGGTGTACCTTGCCCATCTTCAACCTTGTAGAGAATTGTATCATCTAGCAAAATTCAAAATCATATCTTATCTGTTCTACACGCTTCCATTTTAAATGGACGAGCTATTCGTCAAGTATCTTTCAATAATGAGAAAGCAACACATGGAATGAAGATGTCACTAGATAATGAGACTAATTTTTTAGTACCTGGACCCTAAGTTATAATCGAGTAGAATTATTAATCTAAACGATCAAACTGGACTGACCTAACTGATTGATCAACATGTGTCATTTTTTATTTCTTTCGTTCTATAGATAACATTCGAGACGACTGCTTGATTACTAACCATATCGATATTTAAATTGCTGCAATAATGTACTGGATTCCATTTCGGTTCTACAGTGTTCTTGTATTATTGATTTTCATTACTGTTTTATCACTCTTGGTACTAATCGGTGAACAGAAAACTCTATTAGACTATAAATTCTATATTAACTATGAATGCTGATTGAATGTGCATTTCAGATATGTGCATTATTAAAACTGTATATGTCATCTGCTTGGCATATGTTCTAATCTATTTTTTTTTGTCTTTTTGTGTATATTCGTCATAGATGCTATAAATAGTAACGAATATAAAGAAATTAATGATGAGTTATCATAACACCTAACTCCTTAATACAGTTATGATAACATAACTTCAGATCATTAAGAATTGACAAAATACATACTAAGTATACTATGATAATATCACTGAGAACAAGTGTCAGAAACATGTTTTATCATAGTAATAGACTTATTTATTCTTCAAAAGTGTTTGATTCATGATGAAATCTCACTTTTATGATCAATTTTCTGAAACAAAAAAATTCAGATCAATCAATAAAGAAAAATTTGTATTTATTGGCAAGATAATCTTTACCGAACTCGATCGCTTGTTCGTTATCGTTTACAATTCTGTCTAAGTCAAACAATCAAGGGATTAAATGTCTTTATAATCGAACAAAAAGCATTGTCTTCACAAAAAAAGAAATTTTTAAAAAGTTCTTCACTTCTAAGATTCTTACGGTCAAACTTGATGTACATTTATTCACAAATGATACCTTTTGATTTAACAATAAATCTAGATCTATAGTCATAAAATCTGTCTATTTGATTATCTTTTTGTTAAACAACAGAATTTTTCCTTATAATACGTCAATCGACAACTTTTGTGACTCATATATGAAGATTTATATATAGCATGTTATTTTATCAAGCAATAGGCTTTGATTCGATTGTAGTAGAAAATCAACATATCTCACAGGAATTAATGTTCCTTCTTTTTGCCTACATTACTGATTATCTTTATATTCATTCGATTAAAATTATGTCTTATTATAAATTAAAAGTTTTGTTTTTTTTAAAGAATTCGTTCTATAAAATATATATTTTTATTAATGTAGGAGTGTGAATATCCGAAATAACAAATGAAGTGTACAGTTAGTTTTTTTGTTTTAAGGATCATTAACAATGTACGATACTTGATCAACTAATTGTAATAGATGAGTGACTCGTTTTGTTACTAAAGAAATTTTTTTTTTTTATGTTAGTTTGAAATATCAATTTGATTGTCATTCACGTATTTTATCACTATCAATGTTACTTTATTTTTTTAATATATATATTCAACGATTTAAATAAGAATTAAAATATTGTCTTTGAATTTTCATTTTTCTTTTATCTTAATATCGATAATTTGTCTTTTATTCTAAATATCCATGATATTTCTTCGATTTATCAATGCGACATATGTTGATGAAGTGTCTGAAATTTCTATCAACATGCATGTGATATATTATGTAGTCGGTATGCCTATAAGAAATTACTTGTTTGTAAGACATTATATTTTTCTATGATAGTATATAAGCTGTCTTGTGATCTTATCATGAACAAGGAAAAAAAAATGGATGAAACTGGAGAAGAATCTCATTTGTTTGTTTTTCTTTCTGTTCTATTCTATGATTTTTTTTTTTCTTACACTGCCTTAATAGTCTTTCACTATATAAACCATCAATCGGTGGTGTACCGATATAAACAAATGACGGATTAGTATTGATTTACTGTAAAAAGAGAGAAAAAAAAAAATTGATGACAGAATTACGACGTCTTACTATGTCAAATCCAGCATCTACCTTCTCTATCGTTGCCCAAGAAGCATTAGATCATATAGTTGCTGATGGTGAAACTGATGACTGTATTAGTCAAGAACATGGATACATTACACATCAACGTTCTCGACGTCGATTGAGAGTGAGCTGAATATCTTTATTCTAGGAAATATTGTGTTATTGTAATGATGTATGTAATTGATTGATATATTAGTGACATTGCTTTTGGTAATATGAAAAAAAAAAAGAAAAGAAAAATTATGTGCAATCTTATAATGTTGGTTGAATTTATCTAATATGAAAAGAAACAAAATCAATAAATAAATAAATAAATAAAACTATTCGATCAAATCTTTAGACAGAAAATTTAATATCGAAAGTGTGTCGTTTCTTGTGCAAAAGAAACAACGATAAGATGTCCTAGATAAATATTTGGTTTTTTTTTTTGCTTAAATAAGAAATAAGAGCGAATATCTTATTATAAAGCTATCCATTTTTTTCTCTTATGATGGATGTGTACTATCTGTTCTGGAGTAATAAAGTCAAGGAAATGGTAATAACTGGTTGTGTATGTATTAGTACGGGACTTGTTGTAGACAAAAAATTGTCTGCGTCATAGAAGAATCAGGCAACTTATATCATTAAGACAAAAAGAAAAAGACCTTCTTGTCCCAAATTACAATTCTATGACTATAGTAAAAAATAATTATCTGTACATAATACTAATGGATTTTATGTGCTCAAACAAAAAACACGTACATAAAACAAAAAGAAATTGAAAGATGTAAAGGACAAATAGATGGAGAAAAAAAAAGAAAAGGCTACAGAAATGCCATCTGTGTTTCATGGAGGAACAATAAAAGAACTAAAATATAACTAGAAGAGCAAAGGATATCATCATTAGTAGCCGCAGTTGACTATGAAATGGATAGCAGCACGAGTCAGCATTCTAAGAAACCAGCCAGCTGCGTGCCAATACGCGACACGCAGGTAATTTATTCTTATGGAATTCTTTTATTCTTATTTTTGTACCCATATCGATCTCATTCTGTCCTATGTATCTGTATGCGATAATTATCCGAAAAAGAATATAGACAACAACAACAAGAAACTACCGACAGTCATCGTATGTGTTATGTGCACTAACAAACGCCGTTAACACTTTGTTTTTTTTCTTCTTTCCGTTGCTTCATACATATATACAATAGAGGTAGGAGTAAGTGACAAATTTTACAATAATGGAAAATCAATCATCAATGTCGAGAAGATCAACTAAAGTGATAGCAATAATATAATAAATATTAACATGTTTTATTTTTTAAAATGTTTTTATTTTTTTTTCTATTTTATTCTAGCGCGATTTTAATACATTACCAGAAAAAGTTTTACTTGCGATATTTTCCTATTTACCACATGCTGAATTATTACGCTGTGCGCGTGTTTGTCGTTTATGGCGTGCTTTAAGTCAAAATTCAAAATTATGGAAAACTGTTTTTCTTCGACCAGATCATCATGGTTTACATGTAAAAAATCTTGATCAATTTCTTAATTTAATTGGTCATCGTTTTTCATTATCATTACAATATATTGAATTACCTATGGAATTAATAACAGCTGATGTTTTACATGAATTAGCTAATAAATGTCCTAATTTAAAATATTTAACATTAGATTTTTCAACAGCTATGCAATTACATGATTTTAATGATTTAAATGCATTTCCATGCAATCTTAAAATGCTTTGTATTTGTTTATCCGAAGTTATTTTTCTTGAAGGTTTTATGAGACGTATTTATACATATTTATCGTCATTAGAAACTTTACAAATTATTGGTATGGGAAAAAAAATTATATGAAAAAAAACGAAAATATTTTCTGTTAAAGGTACTATTGAAAAATCAAATGAAGCTGAAGAAGAAGTCTATGAAACAATTAATATTAGTAAAATTAAAGCACAAACACCAAATCTTCGAGTGAGTTTATTTTGAGTAAAAATTTTCTATATAAAAAAATAATTTATAGGTTATTAATTTATATGGTATATTTTTTGTTGATGATAATCATATTGAAATAATAGCATCGGGTTGTATTCATCTTGAATGTCTTGCATTAAATTTTTGTACTCGTGTCAAAGGTTCAAGTTTTAAAAATTTATTACAACGTTGTAAAAGATTACAAAGTCTTCTTCTTCAAAATACTGGTATAAACATTAAAAAAAAACATACGAATAAAATTAAATATACGTTAATGTGTTTTTTTTTACTCTTGTAAATAAAAAAAAAAAACAGGTATCGAAGACAATGCAATGTTAGCAGCTGATTGGGAATCATCATCTGTTAATGAACTTGATATATCATCAACTGAATTAACTGAAAATTGTCTGTTGAATATATTTGCACGAATGCCAAAATTCAACTATTTAGCAGTACCTAACTGTGACGGTTTTACTGATCAGGTAAATGTAAAGTGCGATAGTTTGTTTTTTTTCATGTGGTTTTTTTTTCTTGTTTTTTTTTTTCTTCTTTATTTCAAGGTTCTTAATCAATTAATTGATCAAGGTAAACTAACCAATGTACGTGCGGTTGATCTGAGTAATACAGTGAATTTAAATTTTGAAACTGTTTTTATTTTTCTTAAACGTCATGGTCGACAATTACGTGGTTTATCTTATGCTGGTAATTCAAAAATAACAGAACAATTTTGGATAAATGCAATAAGACACCTGAGACATATAAGGTATATTGTTTTCAAAAACAATAAAGAAAAAAAACAATAATCAACAATCGAATACTCAGGTGAAAACGAAACAAATAATTGAATATTTGATTTTGACGTATATTGAAAATAGTAAATACGTAGATAATCAACGAAGGACGAGTGTAGTTTGTTTTGTTTTACTACGCAATAGATTATCTTAAAATTAAAATATTATCATTCAATGAATTTTATATTGTAGTCTTGATTAGTAATTAGCAAAAATGAACAATGCAAATCATTCTATGATATTTTTTTTTTTTTGCTGAATCAGACAAACATCGTGTCATTTACAATTGAATAGCAGATGCATTTACATACCAGAAAAGTACATTGTTTAGATAAACTTTACAGTTTGATACTTTAAAATGTTTTTGAGTCCATAATATCAAATTTATTTAATTGTGTTTTGAAATTTTTGATTAATTGAAAATGTTATTTTGATATATGTAAATACTTCATCGTAGTTAGTAGAATATCATCTAATTGATAATATTATATACTATGATTCGAGTCAATTATTTATACCGAAATACAACGAGAAATGAAGAAATCCTTGTTTGTTACTCTTCTTTTTTGTTTGTCCATTTTAAGAATTTTGGTAACAGGTACTTCTCATGGATGGTTTAAAAAGATTAATACACGCATTCATGTTGATCAAATCTTAGAAGCATGTGCGCTAGAATGTCAAAAACTTGAACGATTAGAAATTCAATGGGATGAAGAAACATTAAGGTGGAATGAAAACAGTTCAAAATTCATTGATCATATTCGGTATATTTATATTAATGTTTTTTTTTCTATTTTCTTTTGTTCATTGTTATAAATTTTATAATTTTTAGCATTCGTTGTACAAAACTTCAATCATTAGTATTAGCTGATGGAGAATATTATGAACTTGTTCGATCTAATTTTGAACGTGCTGATCGCCAACGTGTTGTGCGTACGACGAAAACCGATCAGACTAGTATTGTTAGTCTACTCAATTATTATAATGAGCTACGTTTTAACTAATGTGAAAATGTACGTGTGCGTTCATGCAGTGACGATGTTTTTTTGCTTCGTTTTTTTTCCTTTCACGGTCAACCTCTTAAATAAAAAAAGCCAGCTCTTATTTAAGAATGTATCAACCTTGTCTAATATCAACGATAGCACTATAGCCTTCATTGGCTAGGTGAAATTAATGGCCTAGAAGAAATTAGTAATAAGCATTCTCTATCAGATTGAAAAACTGAGTGAATGATTGTATAAAATAATGAGAGAACCTACGAGAAAAATGTCAATAAAGTCAATCACCTGTCTAACGTTGAAATTTTCATGCAACTGATTCACCAAAAAAATGTTTTAATTAGAAAATTTGAAAATTGCTTTTTTGTTTTTGAATGTAAATTATGGTTTTTAATGTATAAAAAAAATTTCAATAGAAAAACTTCAATTTTAATAAAAGTTAAAAAATATTCTATTATTATTGATTGACATTAGATAAATATTAATGTATGTATATTGTAATTGATGAAGAACGATTATGATGTGTGATTATCTACCGATTTTAGAGTAAATGATTTTTTTTCCCCTCTCTCTGTCCCTCTCTCTCTCAGTTTTTTCTCTACCTGTCCTTTTTCTATTGGATATTAACGGTGTTTACATAGTCGTTTGGCAAGGTAATGACAGAGGCCACAAGCCACAGATCGATCTGTTTTCGAACTGATAGTAATATTTGAAGGCTTGTGGTTGGGTAGTCATATTGTGTCTTTGTATTCTCTTTCTTCCTTACAGTGTCTCTCTCCCTCTCCTTTTACGTTTCGTTTTTTTTTCGTGAACTAATCATTGTTTAATGTACAAAAAAAAACGACCATGACAAGCAAGATCGAAAGGCGTTCGACCGAAAATATACTGCCGTTTTTCTCTTCCTCCGCTTCTATTTCATCTCTATCCATGCATGATCGACTGGGCCTATATAAACACTGATCCACCAGCAGCATTTCTTCACATCTGACTCTCACCAGTAAGTACTCTATTCACATCAACAGTAGAACAAACGCTATGGCTAACTATTCATACCAAACATCCTACTCATCAGGAGGAGGTGCTGCCGATGCTGCATTCAATCAAGCTGATATTAACCGTGATGGTCGTGTTGATCTCGGTGAATTCCGTAACTTCCTCGGTAAGTTGATATGTTTCATCACTGTTAGTACATTTATTAATCATACTTTTTACAGGTCAAAATCTCGGTGCTGGTGCTGGTGCTGGCTACGGTGGTAGTTCATCATGGGAATCAGCATCATACGGTGCTGGTGCTGGTTTAGGCGGTGGTTACGCTGCTGGTGCTGGTTTGGGCCTTGGGGGTTCAAGCTTTGAATCATCATATGAATCATCATCAGGCGCTGCTCTCGGTGGTGCTGCTCTTGGTGGTGGTTACGATGCATCATACGTTGTTGGTGGTGGCCATGCTGGCGGTCTTGCTGGTGGTGCTGCTAGTTACGAAACAATCTCAGGTGGTGCTGGACTTATTGGCGGTGGTGGACTTATTGGTGGTGCTGGACTTGTTGGTGATGCTACTCTCATTGCTGGTGGAGGAGCCTTTGATTCATCATCAGCAGGGGCTACTCAAGTTCACTATGCTACTGATGCTCAAGGTCTCTTTCAAGATCCAAACCCACAAATCATCCGTCGTCCAGCTCCAACTGGTGTTCAAACATACACACAAAACATCCGAGTTCGCTTCCTTCAACCACCACCAGTTCCAGCTCCAGGTGTAAGTCATTTCTTTCATTCATCAAGATCTGTATCATAATATCTAATTTTCTTTCAGCCACTCATCATCAGAGAAGTGCGACCACCTCAACCACCTGTTCCACCACCACTTCGCATTCGTCAACAAGCTCCACCTCTTCCTCCACCACCTCCACTTGTTCTTCGTGAAAGACCACCCATTCCACCACCAGCAATTGCATCTCAAACAGTCATTCGTCGTTTGGCTGCTTTACCAGTTCCACCACGATCAGTCATCATCGAACGTCTTCCACCTGCTCCACCACGACCACGTTAGTAGTTTCTTTCCTTTTTTTTTCTAATGTTTCTATCATCCCGATCATTCATTTTAGGTGATATCGTCATCGAACGTTGGGTTCCATATGGACCTCAACCCCGACGACGCACCATTGTTCAACGTGCTGCTGCTGCTCAAGGATACGCAGCACCACGCAATGTCATCATCCAATACGAACAAGCTCCAGTTCGCATTGTTCGTCAATTCCAACGCCTCGGTGTTACTGCAGCTAGCCCAGCTGTTTATATTCAAACATATGGCGCTAGCCTTCTTGATGCTGCTTCACTTCTTGCACAAGCTCGTGCTGCTGGTGTTGTTGAAGATATCGTATGTTTAATCATACTATTCTTAAGTTTTATTTTTAAATCACCATTTTTTTCCTTTTTTTCTAGTCAGCTCCTGGTTTTGTTGGTTACACTGCTGCCACATACGGTCAAGAATCATTCGGTGCCTCATCAGGCTTAGTTGGCGGAGGTGCTGGTCTTGTTGGCGGAGGTGTTGGTCTTGTTGGCGGAGGTGCTGGTCTTTATGCTGGAGGTGCTGAAGTTGTTGATGGTGGTCTTGCTCTTGGTGGTGGACTCAGTTCATCTTCATGGGAATCATCAAGCCTCACATCAGGCGGTGCTGGTGGTTTAGGAGGCGGTCTCGTTGTTGGTGGTCTTGGTGGTGGTTATGGTGGTGGTTATGGTGCATCGTCATTCGGATCATCAGGCTATTCAACTGGTCTTGTTGGTGGTGGTGCTGATGCTGCTTTCGTTGCTGCTGATACCAATCAGAGTGGTGCACTTGATCAAGGAGAATTTCGCAATTTTCTTGGTAAGTATCTGCTCGAACGAATATTATCATTTTATGGATTTCATAATTAAATTGCATTTATCTCTTTATAGCCCAAAGTGCTGGAGGAGTCGGTGGTGGATCATCATACGAATCATACAGCTCATCACAGTCCTATTAAAAAGTTTAAATAGCAAATCAAAATTTCAAAGATTCAAAAACTATGGTGGTTGTAACTTGAACGAAATGTTTTTGTACTTGGTGAAATCTAGTTTTTTTCTGTTCTTTGCCTTATTTCTTTTCTAAGTGCTTATTTATATTTCAATGATTTAAGGTTTCCGCTTCTTCTTTTGTATTGCTTCGATGTCATCATGTAGTTTTTGCCTTTGATTTTTTTAAATATCATATAAAATTAGAGGAACAAAAAACCAATATGTTTCTTTGCTCTATTCAACAAGTGATAAAGAATTGAAAGATAGAAGGTTATTAGTGCAGATATATGAGATTACAATGTTGAACACATCTGTTTACTATAAACTAAAAGGTTATTTAGTATAAAGATGTTAAAAATATAATAATATATTATCGATTGGTTGAAGAAAGTAAAATGAAATGTAGCGCTTGTTTGAAATTTGTGACTGCATCAAGGTGAAGAATAGTCGAAAAACATTGAATTATGACAGTAATCATCTATTTCATATCCAAGGTTTACAATCGAGTAATCAATATATATTATAAACAGCATGTGTAATGAAGTATCATATTATCTAGTTTTATTTTTTTTTTTAATCAAACCAAAAAAAAGAAGAGATAACTTTTCGTCCGATTAATTACCGAAGACAGTATGAAAATAGTCATCATGTATATTTACATTATATTTTATTTTGTATATGCGCATGTAAATAACATTTCTAAAAAAAACCTATATAAAGATATAATCATTTTTTATCGTAACTTTTTCTGATTCTATTTTTAAAATACAGCCTGTACATGTATCAATAAGATGCGCTTAATTTGCCGCAACCAGACTCATGAATATGATAATCAAACTGAAATCAACATTTTTTTTTTTCGTATCTCTTAATCAAAACTCATTGATATTTCTTGATACGTTGGTCTTGATTATATTTATAAAAGTGTACGTTGATCTTTTCTAAATAAGTTATCAATGATACTAAATATAATATTGAAAACCTATATTAAACAATTTATTTTGTTTAAATTTACACTTAATTACATCTGTAAATAAATATCATTTGAGCTCAATTGAAATTCATTTTCTAAAATATTTTTATCGATTAATAAACGTATATGATTTAGTATTAAATCTTGAATAAAACGTTGTTTTAAACAATTTCTTTTTTTTCATTAATAACGATGATAGATTATTTAATATAAATGCAAATAATTATTGTTGAAAATTAATTAATAGCGCACGACGATAATTAAGAAAAAAATATATTGTTTTTCAATAAACATATTAACGAATTTAATGTTAAGGATGAAGGATATTTTTGCATGAATCATTAATTTTTTTCGAACATTTGATGAAATATTGATTTAAAAATAACTATGAACGTTACATTTTGTTTTATTTTAAACTGATAAAAAAAAAAATTATTTTAATTTTATGAAAGATAGAAAAACAACAAAACAAATGTTTTTAGTGTTTTAATGTTTCATCATATTGTCGATTGAAAAGAAATATTTTATCGAAATTGTTTAACAATAATTAAATAAAGAATATTCGGATTATAAATTCTTATAATTGAATGTTGTTCATTAGTTCAATAACTAGCAGCATCAACAAGATCTTTTTCATATGACTCAATGATATCTGAATTAAGTTTATTTGATAATTGAATAGTACTATTTAAGCAAGTAAATATAGTACAAAAAAAGTTTTATGGTTGAATTTATTGTTTCAATTTTGTATTGATGTACAAGTAATACAAGATACCAAAGATTAAGATAAGATAAAAGAATTTGATTGTATTGTAAATGATGTAAAAAATCAAAGAACAACTAATTTATAAATATTATTAAGTATAGATCGTATAAATCAAGTAGAATGACCTGGACTTGAAAAAGAGGCAAAATGATGAACTTTTATTAATTAGTAAAACTGAACAAAATCATTTTCAATCTAATCATAGTTTTTCTAGTTAAATAAATTACCAAATTTTTCTAAATATTTCCATCATTCATATGAACACATAATTTTCGTCTATACAATTTCAATGAAGGAATAGCAAATAGCATTAGATTATCAGTGAAAATCTTTTTGTCAATTGATGCCTATGCAGTTCCTTTTGCAATTAAGGTGCGCATACTACAAAAATCGAAAAAATTTTTTTTTCCTCAATCCATCATATATCATTCAATAGAAGACAAACAGTTGATTAGAAATATTTTATTTTAAAATCGACTTGTTCATGTTAAAGAAAAAAAAAAGAAAACAAAAACCGAAGTTTAGGAAAGTATGAAAAAATTGCTAAAGTAAACAAATTTTCATCAGAAATATTTAAATTTTTTGTTTCTTAGATCTCAGTGATTTTTCACAAGGATATTTTTTTTTAATTCAGTGTTAAAAATATTATTTGAATGAGATCAAAATGAAAATATTGTCCAACGTGAATCTATCGAATAAGACTACCCAAACATGTTTTTTTTTTCGGTTATTTATAAATAATTTTGTAAATCTTTCTAGGTATTTTGTATTCACAAATAAAACTAAGTGTCATATCTCATTAGTATCACGAGATATTAGCCTTCTCGAGTACTCTATTAGTTTCTCTATATATTGTTTTTTCTACTTATACGCTGAAATCCTGAAAAAATTATACACATATTTACTTAATTTAATTTTTTTTTTGTAGTAAAAAATGATTATTCGGAATTAGCATCAACAAGTACAATTAATAATATATCTCTTAATTACAAACGATTTCAATCAATATTATTCTTGTAAAGGATTACAGAACAAATTTTCAAAAAATTATATATGTAGAGGGATACAGATATCATATCATAAGAGTTTTCTCTTTAATAAAGCAAATAAAACGGACCATTTTTTCTACTTTTTCATATTAACAAAAAAAAAATAACGTACAACTAAGTGAATATGTGCATTTTTTTTTTCAATGGTCTCAGCATTACAGTAAAGAAGAAATTGAAACGACATGATCCAACAATACCTAGAAAAACTAGTAGAGTACATTTGAAGGCTAATATCTCGTGATATTAATGAGATATGATATTTGGTTTATTCTCATAATAAAAAGAATGCTGAATAAAAGGTTTACAAAAGTGTCTATGGTTACTAGATAAAATGTGTTTGATTAGTCTTATTTGATAAATCCATGTTTGACAACACTTGCATTGTGATCCCAATCAAATAAAAATTTTTTTATATTAAATTAGAAATATGTTCTTGTAAAAATTTACTGAAATTTAAGTAAAAAAAAAACCGAAAATTTCTGATGAAAATTTTTTTTTTTAGCTGTTATTGATACTGTCCTATTCTTTTGTTTTTTTTTTGCTTTCCTTAAAAGGTAAACCAGACGATTTCACAATAATATGCTTCTGACTAACTTTTCGTATTCTATTGAAGGATACATAAAGGTAAGAGCAAAAGAATCATTCGATTTTTGCATTATGCATACCTTACATAACCTCGCCATGTCATCCAATTACATTCTAAAGAGGTTATAATTAGATCTAATTTTTCATATTCTATTCAAATATGTCCTTGAAGACGAAAAAAAAAAAGAAGAAGCTTATTCAGTTGCAGTAAAGATTACTATTTAGTTGTGAGAAGTCGTATTTTTTTTTTGATGGGATACTGTAGTTTGGTGATAATTTAAAATGTCGAAAAAAAAGTGATGCATCTAGTTTATTTTGGCTCTTCTCATTACAGAATGTTTAGATGCTGTATCATTTCTGGTTATGTAACAAAAAAAGAACTGTTTTTCTCTATGTATTTATTGACTTTCATATGATATTTGTTAAAGTATTAGCATCATACCAAAAAATAAAAATGCCTAGTTTTTGTTCAAAGTTTAAAAAAAAAATCTTTTAAATATTAGTCAACTTCGATATCTTCTTTGATATTTTCATTTTCGACTAAATTATGGCCAAAATTTTTGAAAACCTTTTCATCATTTTCGCATATTGTGCATCGTCCTTTATGTTTAATAGACACAAACAATGTTTTATGTATATTATTCGATGTATTTGAGGACAAAACAATACATATAATTATGTCGAAATATAATTGATTTATTATCATCATATGGTTCTTTTTTGAAAAAACGAAGCTGCTATGAAAAGAAATGGTCTCACCATGCATACTGTTGCTTAATATCATTAGCAGTTATAATAAAAAGATTTTTAGCTTTTTTTATCAATGTGTAGCTCCTAATCCAGTTCAATAAACTGTTTCCCATATTAAAAACGCTTTTATTTCTGAATATTTCGACAAAGAAGATCTGATCACCTAACTGAAATTTGTTTTCAAAGTTTGATAACATTATGTAATACTGACAATCGATTCAAATCAAAGAAAAGCGTACTTAATCATTTATGGAAGAATTGTTTCGAAATTTATTCTTCCCATTCATTCAAACGATTTAGATGAAAATAAATCTGATATTCATAACTAGTGTCATCATTTCTATATTTAGACGAGTGATTAGCTCAAAACAAACAAAAAATTTTGATGTGTCATAGGAGAGGGTCCACGTAGGAAAATTTTCAATATTCAATTGACGAGAAAAAAATATGTGCCTGTTGTAGCCTATGGTTGACGTATTATCATGTTGTGCTGTTTTGTCGAAAATAATCCGATGATAAAAATATACTTATAGATACTCGTCCACAATTATGTCGGCGATCATGAGCAACGAAAAAAAAAAAATTGATCCCTGTCCGCCTCTGTAACGACCACAAGCCATCAATCTGTGTATTTTCGTTATGACAATAATAATTGAAGGCTTGTGGTTGGGTATTCACAATGTATCGTTCGATTCTTTTTTTTTTTTTCGCCAACGTTATCTCTTTCTTTTTGCTTATCGCTTTTTTTTCGTGAGCTAACCATTGTTTGATGTACAAAAAATCGACCTTGACAAGCAAGCTCAAAAAGCGCTCGAGCGAAAATAAACCATCATTTCTCTCTTACCCCTACCTGCTTCATCTCTATCCATGCATGATCGACTGGGCCTATATATACATTGATCCCCCAGCAGGTTTTCTTCACTTATCACTTTTACCAGTAAGTACTCTATTCATATTAACACTACACTCACAATCATGTCTGCTACTGACGCTGTCTTCAACCAAGTCGACGTTAACAAAGATGGCCGTGTTGATCTCGGTGAATTCCGTAGCTTCCTTGGTAAGTTAATATTTGTTTAATTATTGTGAATGTATTTACTAATCATAATTATTGATTTTTCTAGGTCAAAATCTCGGTGCTGGTGCCGTCACTGGTTCATCATGGGATGCCGCAGCATTAGGTGCTGGTTACGGTGCTGGTGCTGGCTGGAGCACTAGTGTTGGTTTGGGTGGTGGTGCTGGTTGGAGTGAATCATCAGCTTTTGAATCAGCAGCATCAGGTGCTGCTCTTGGTGGTGGTTACGATGCATCATACGTTGTTGGTGGTGGTCTTGTTGGTGGTGGCCTTGCTGGTGGTGTCACTAGTTACGAATCAGTTGCAGGCACTACTGGACTTGTTAATGATGCTACTTTTGTTGCTGGTGGAGCAGCTGTCGATTCAGCAGCATTAGCAACCACTCAAGTTCAATATGCTGCTGATGCTCAAGGTATCTACCAAGATCCTAACCCACAAATCATTCGTCGTCCAAATCCAACTGGTGTTCAAACATACACACAAAACATCCGAGTTCGCTTCCTTCAACCACCACCAGTTCCAGCTCCAGGCGTAAGTGATTTTTTATCATTTTTCATGATCTATATCATAATATCTAATTGTCTTCTATTTTTTCTTTCAGCCACTCATCATCAAAGAAGTGCGACCACCTCAACCACCTCTTCCACCACCACTTCGTCTTCGTCAAGTAGCTCCACCTCTTCCAACACCACCCCCACTTGTTCTTCGTGAACGACCACCAGTACCACCACCAGTTATTGCATCTCAAACTGTCGTTCGTCGTTTACCTGGTATCCCAGTTCCACCACGATCAGTCATCATCGAACGTCTTCCAGCTGCTCCACCACGTCCACGTTAGTAGTTTCTTTACTTTTTTTCCCTAATGTTTCTATCATCCCAATCATTCATTTTAGGTGACATCGTCATCGAACGTTGGGTTCCATATGGACCTCAAGCTAAACGACGTACCCTTGTCCAACGTGCTGCTGCTCCACTCCCATACCCAGCTCCACGCAATGTTATCATTCAATATGAACAAGCTCCAGCTCGCATTGTTCGTCAATTCCACCGCCTTGGTGTTGTTGCAGCTAACCCAGCTCTTTATGTTCAAACATATGGTGCTCATCTTCTTGACGCTGCTTCACTTCTTGCACAAGCTCGTGCTGCTGGTGTTGTTGAAGATATCGTATGTTTATCATAGTATTTTTGTTTTTTTCTCTCAAATAACCATCTTTTTCTTTTTATAGACAGCCCCTGGTTTTGTTGGTTATAGTGGTGTTGCAGTAGGTCAAGAATCACTCGGTGTCTCATCAGGCGTAGTAGGTGGTGCTGGTCTTGTTGTTGGAGGTGCTGAAGTTGTTGATGGTGGTCTTGCTCTTGGTGGTGGACTCAGTTCAGCATCATGGGAATCATCAGGCCTTGTAGCAGGTGGTGCTAGTGGCTGGGAAGGTGGTCTTGTTGCTGGTGGTCTTGGTGCTGGCTATGGTGTTGGTGCTGGCTATGGTGTTGGTGCTGGCTATGGTGTTGGTTATGGTGGATTATTGGGACAATCTGCTGTTGTTAGTGGCACTGATGCTGCTTTCCTTAATGCTGATACCAATTTCAATGGCACCCTTGACCGCGACGAATTTCGCAACCTTCTTGGTAAGTATTTGTTCGACTGAAATTTTTTCATTTTATAGATATCATAATTAAAAAATTACTTTCATCTATTTCTAGCCCAAAATCTTTAAACAATTAGCAATAAATCATCATATCAAACATACAGCTCGTCAATTTTCTATTAGAAATTCAGTATAGATAATTAAAATGAAAGATCAAAAACTACATTGGTTCTAACGTGAAAGAAATATTTTTGTATTTGGTGAAATCTAGATAATTATTTTTTTGATTTGATTTCTTTTTAAATGCTTATTCTGCTTTGAATCATCGTATTGTATCCTTTTTTTTATTTTTTACTTCGATATTCATCATGTAGTTTTTGCCTTTTGATTTTTTTAAAATATTTTATAAAAGTTGACGAACTATAAAAAACATGTTTATTTGCTCTATTCAACAAGTCGATAATGATTGAAAGAGAGAAGCTTGTTAGTGTCAACATGCGAAGTTAAAATGTTGAATGCCTATATATATTATTAACTGAGAGATTATTCAGTATGAAAATGTTTTCAGTATAATAATATAATATTTTTGAATTGAAGAAACTAAAATGAAATGCATTGGTTGTTCAACTTCAAGGCTGACTTAAAGAACAGGAGAGTTGAAAAACATAACGCCAAGGTCCTACACGATAATCTATCGATAATCAAAACACATGAGACTTTTCAATGTGTCTGTTCTCAAGAGATTTATTTCCAATAGTAATAGTTTTGGAGAGCCTGCATGTGTCTACAATAGAGTGATCAATATGGATTATAAACAGCATGTGTAATGAAGCGTAATACTACATAATCTGTTTTTTTTCTTAACTTGAAAGAAAAAAAGAACACGTTGCGTATCATTGAGAACAGAAGCCTGTAGTATAATAGTCATCATATATATTTACATTGGATTATATTTGGTGAATGTACATATGAATAATATGGGGAAAAAACCCTATATACAGATAAGAACGTTTTTTTCTAAACTTTTTCTGGTTTTATTTTAAAAATAGAGCCTGTAGATATTTCCATAATATGTATTAAATTTGATATTGACAATTAATGTTGATCGATCCACTTTCGTGAAAGTACAGTTAATTATATAAGTCAATGAATGTCATATGAATTCAATTTCTAAAATATTTTTATCAATAAATAAACGTATATTATTTACAAATAAATCTTGAATAAAAAAGTTGTTTTAAAAGACTTTTTGGTATTGATAATCATTCTAAAATCATTTTCATCAAACTTTTGTTCAATTAGTATATGGCAATCATATGTAAGCATTAACATAATACTGAAATCAGAATGAAATAAACATATTTGATTATGATTAAACATATGTTGTAATTCATAATCAATTAATGTATGATTATTTGATATAAACGAACTTAATTAATACTTAAATATAAATGTTGGCATATGAATAAAATTCAGCGGTTTCAAATATTGCCTGAAATCAAAACCATGGTTTTGGTTCGATTGCCAATATATTATCAGATAAATATGAAAGTCTTAAATATGTTTTGAGAGATTTTTACTAGTAATTCGTTAAAATTAATGACACCACTTATTTCAGAACTTCAACAAAATTATATTATGCAAAATATACCGAAATCATTAATCCCTGAAACAAACCAACGAAGATTTCTCTCCATAGAATGGAGAGTTTTTGTATATATCTGATAATTTAATAGTTCGTGTTTCAAGAAATTAGAAGGAGTTGACTTCAGTCTTTTGAGACCTCTAAACTCTATAAAATAAAGATAATTAATGAAAAAAAAAAAAAAACAAATCTCATTTTAATTTAATATTTCAAACTGTGCGAAAATACTTAAACGATGAATATCCTGAGCATAAGTTGTTATAATAAAATATTTTTAATTGATTAAATTACTAGCTATATTAACAAGATCTTTTTTACATGGATCAATGATATTTAGATCACATTTACTTGAAAGTAAAATACCACTACTTCAACAAGTAAATATAGTACAAAAAAATTGTGTGATTAAATTTATTTATGAGCAAATAATACAGAAAACCAAGGATTGAGAAAAAATGAAAGAGTTTGATTGTATTGTAAATGATGTAAAAGACTGGAATATTCTAACTATAAAAAGATACTCATAAAGTTGAACTTCAATTAATTAGAAACACTCAACAAAACGTTTTAACTCAAGTCATTTTTTTTTCTAATTAAACAATTTACAAAACTTCGTTAAATATTTCTCTCATTCCTTTGAAAATAGGCCCTATATTTTACAGGGTGTCCCAAAAGTCCTGTCCCGATAAGTTCTTTGAATATCTCCGCCAGATGTCGGCCAAACGATCTAAAATTTTTACCAGTGATAGAGGCATATTTAAAGTTTATATCCATAAAGACATGCCTAGAGAGGCCCTTTGTTAAGTATCATTATTGACCTCAACACAAAAATTTTACTTTTTCACAGATCGGAAAAAAAGCAATATACTTACCAAAGGGTTTCTCTAGGCATGTCTTTATCAATAAAAAGCTTGATCATCTCTCTAGCATTGATAAAAAAATCAGCTCGTTTGCTCAAGCCATAATGAAAATATTCAATTTTATTGTTCGGCAAAGTGACTTTTGCACCACTCTGTATATTATTTTTTTTCCTATCTGTGAAAAAGTAAAATTTTTGTGTTGAGGTCAATAATGATACTTAACAAAGGGCCTCTCTAGGCATGTCTTTATGGATATAAACTTTAAATATGCCTCTATCACTGGTAAAAATTTTAGATCGTTTGGTCGACATCTGGCGGACATATTCAAAAAACTTATCGGGACAGGACTTTTGGGAAACCCTGTAGAGAGACAGAGAAATGTTTGCTTTTTTTTCATTTTCGATATTCATCAGCGATCTACTTAGGACTATACAAAACTAGTGCAATGTTACTTAAATTTCTTATCAAAATCTTAAAGAAACTTTTTCTTTCTATGAACTGATAGTAAAAACAAGGCTCTATTTTTCTGTACTATGACATCATTTCTCAAGTAATACCATACTAATAAAATTTTGATAACACTTATTTTTTATTATGCTGGACGGTTATTTTTAATGTCTATTTCAAAGACAGAATTAAATTTTTTTGAAAAAATGTTTTATAAAATAAAGACAGAGAACTGCAGCTTTCATCGTTCGAAAGAAGAAACAAAGATACATCGAATAGTATATCATACTTTTACTAATATATGGTTTAAAGGTTGTTTAATCAATTTCCTATGTGTGGAAAAAAAGGCCTTTTAATAAAAAAAATGAGATAACAAGAAAACGTTTTTTCTTTATAGAAATGGTTAGAAAGATCACTCAGAACATCGACAAGAATGTCTATAAATTTTGAATGATCAATTCCAAGCATCTGAAAATTGTGCAATTTAATAGATCTTCCATTGGCGGCTTGAAAACACACGTAACAATTCGAAAACCTTACAAAAAAAAAGATCATATAATTTACTATGCGATGCATCTTTATCTCTTCTGTCGACCGATGAAAGTCACAGCTCCCTATCTCTTTTCCATCAGAAGTTATTCAAAAAATTGTAAGTCTGTCTTATAAATAAGCATTAACGTAATCGTCATATATGATAGAAAAATAGATGTTATCGAAGTTTTATTAGTATGATATTACTTGAGGAATGATGTCATAGCACAGAAAAATATAGCGTCCTTTCTACTATTAATTCACATAAAAAAGTACCACTGCCACTAATTTTGAATAGTTGTAAGTATGATTGTTTAAGATTAAAAGTTGATGTAAACTGTACAAAAAGAATTGCTTCTACTAAACAATGCGTAATCAAATAATCCTCTCGACAAAGTCATGAACAGAATTAAAGAATTCGCTACTAAAATCGAAAATTTTCTCTAGTATCAAAAGAAAATAAATCTTTTTCTTAAAAAAAATATATAGATGTATATATATATGAAAAAAAACATGAAGGCTGAATGAAACCTACAACACACTCAAAATAGATCTATGTAAGAAGTAAATCAGTTTCATCGATCATCGAATAGTGTCGATAGTTTTGATACTTGGTTATTACTAAAACAATTTATCTCAACTGAACTAACGCTAAAAACTTTGCATGTTAGATATTGTTCTCATGTCGTATAAAATACCACTAGTTGACTAAAATCGTGGTAGAACTACCAAGAGTTAGGTGATGAGATGAGGATAAAGAGGATAACAAGATTTCGTAACTTTTTACTTTGATTTGGACAATTCTGTTGTAACTTATGGCAAACAAACTGTTGTGTATATCAGGAACAAGAAAACAAAGCTTAGCCTTAACACCAATCGAAATAGACAATATGATCTAATACTGTACATATTTCAAGAATATAAAAAAAATCAAACAAAACGTAATATGATATATATGTATGTCGAAGGAGAAATAT
Organism: Rotaria sp. Silwood1; assembly: GCA_905250075.1. Classification (NCBI taxonomy): domain Eukaryota; kingdom Metazoa; phylum Rotifera; class Eurotatoria; order Philodinida; family Philodinidae; genus Rotaria; species Rotaria sp. Silwood1. Next base: position 3,619 of record CAJNOP010000838.1, on the reverse strand, counting down.
ATTGAAGACCGAAACGAATTAAATAAAAAAACAATTAGATTATTCTCCCTGCAACATTCAATCCTACATTTTGTGCATGAATGTCATATCCTGATTGCTACGAATGAAAAACATTGATTAGCTAATTTGCTTCATTGAAAATTTTTCATGTAGATAATAATTCTTTTAAATTTATTTCTACATATGTAGTCACATGCGGATAAATTCTGGAAGTCTCGTTGTAATTGTAAAATGTATTGAACTTTTTTTGGAGCACACAGAAAAACATATACAGACATAACTCAGTAATGAAAGCAGTGGACAGAGAAATGTTTGAGACCCACAAAAGGAGTGTTATGCAAATGGATTCCAAAACAAGGAGGAAAACTCAAGTTCCAGATAGTATCCCATTCATTACACTCCAGAAAGCGATCAAATTTCCAAGAAAATAAAAGTATCTGACATAAAAAAGACATATAATTAATGGATTCGCAGTCATCTTAAAGCTAAAACCGTTCTATTTCTCAGTCAGTATATTGATACAATCAAAACTTAGAGATAAGAAATTTATTCATGATACGGTTTTGCAGGACTCTCCTTCCAATATATGATCGGTTCTTTTCTTATGAGTATCAAGCAAATTCGAATTAGTTTTCAAACATGTTTAACCTAAACTTATTTCAAAAGATTTAGTCGACGACTATTTTTATTTTTGTTTTAATCAAGTAGAAGAATCAAAGCGGCTGTCAGCATCCTAGCGACAGAGTTGTTCAACTAAGGATGTCTGACATATAGTTTCTCAAAACGTGGCGATGCATGCAAGTACGAAATCATTTAGACATATATACATGAAAGTCTTTCAATTACGGTTTGTAAACACTTATTTTTGTCGAGAAGAAAATATCTTCAAAAGCATGAATTACATTGGTTTGAATTCAATAATTATTTAGTATTGATTGTTTTTAGTACAATCTAATTCATACGAAGAAATAATTTGTTCATTCACTGTAATACTTAAATGTTTGAATATTATAATTAAGTAATGTTATATTTAGTTTATTAACATAAATAAGTACTAATGTATATTAATGATCAGTTTTAAAAGAAAGAAGCATTGCTAAAAGTCAAACTTTCATAGCATCTTTTAAATATTCTATTCAAAATAAACATCATAATAAAAATTAAGAAATAATTTTTATTTATTTTTTTCTATAGTAAAATGATTCACATGAATCTTCATTAGTTTGTTTAATAGAACACTATCTAATAATTGTAATAATTTACAAAATGTACATTTTTAAGTTGATAATGTTTTATCATTTGATCAGAAAACAAATTTGATAGTTCGTCCAATATTATCCATGAAATTATTTGATGTTATTATTGTAGTACTATCATATTCACTTATGAATTCATTAATCGAATTTATTTACTATTGATTAGAATCAACTTATACTTATTGTTGAGAAATATTTAAGAAAATTCTATTATTTGAATTGTATTGAGAGTTCGATATCACTCTAATCAAGTTTTGTCTTGTTCTATATAGATATGTACGTAGCACCATTGATTTGATTCTGATTAGAGATGATACTTTATTTTGATTGTTATATTGATAATAAAGAGGTTATTTTTCTATGAGAATCTAACTTTTAATCTTTACCGGGTAGTTTACAATAATTTTTTAGATCATAGAGACAAATAAAATATATAGAAAAGTTTTTTTTTTCTTTTCATAGATTTTTTTATCTATAAGCTTCCTATTTTAATAGTATTAAATATTGAAATGATGTTAGTGATAAGAAAGAATATTGATTGACATATGTATCTTCGCGCTATACTAAGTATTTATATGTTTACCCATGTCCTTGGAATCGTGAAAAAAAATTGAAGATTAATCGTGATATATTGAAACGATAATAATCAATTGAAACATGATAAATAGTCGATTTTTTCCTCGATGACTTTGACGTTTTTTTTGTGATAAATCATCCTTCTATAATCGATGATTATCCTTCACTATATCGATAATAAAAATGATTTTGTTCATGTAATCTTGATTTCTACTACTATATTGAGACGTTCTTATAACTAATTTATATTGATGAATATTTTATTCAAAAATTGATTGCTTATTTTATTCTAGTTGAATGAAACATATAATAAACATTAGAAACAAACGATGTATCATGCAATTTCATACAGTTAAATGAGAGCATAGTCGAAAAAAAAAACGAATTCAAAACAAAAACATTCATATAATCACATGGATATGTTTTTCAATTGAGTTTTTCTCTGAAGTCACTCCGGACACACTTATTTTTTGTTAATAAATTAAATATCTAAAATAGAAGGTCTACAAATCAATATTAAAAATAAACAAAACCAAAAAGGTTAACAATAGAAGAGGTCATTATAAAAAAATAAAAGCAAGTTTTTCAACTTTATATTAATTTGGGATTGAATGTCGATCCCGTCGGATTAGACTCGGACTCGACGAAATTCAGATCAGAAAACTTTGAATCCGATGGACTCTACCCTACACATTTCTCAGATGATTCATCTGAGAAATATGTAGGATAAACTCAATACCGAATACAAAAAAAACTGGTAAAAAAGTATCTTGACTGAAATATGTAATTTTGTATAAAACAATCTGAACTATTATCTGAAAGAAAGATACTTGAATATGCATAAATTTAGTACAATGTTATGATCATTTTACGTTTCTTGAACAAACATTTTTCAACAAAAGATCGAAATGATTTATCAGTTAATCACATTCATGCTTTGTATAAATATTAATAATGAAAATAAGTGATGTGTTGAGCTTATTTTTGGACTTAAGAATAATCATTTTTTTACATTGTTTATTGTCAAAAATTTTACTATGTGTCAAGAATCTTTTTTTTTTTGAAATCATTGAATGATTTACATTCATATGTACTTAAATCTTGTCGAATACTATTGTACTTGAAAAGTTTTCTATTAACCATATATTATCTATTGAACTTTGAAATGAACATCATACAATTTATAATAAAATTTTAAAAACTGTGAAAAGATTAAATGTAAGTAGCTGCACATAGATTGATTAAAGGATAAATTCTACACAGTAAGTTTCATAAAATAAAACTATTGATGTAGAGAACTTTAAAAATATAACAAATATGTTTTGACTAAAATGATACATTGTATAAAAACCTTTGCAAGCAAAAATATACAATATATTTTTTTTAAATTGTTAGTTTTTTAAAAATAAGATGAAACTATTTAGTCAAAATTACTAAAATACCAACAATATTGTTTTACATTTATACATTTTTCAGTATCGTTTTTCTTCAGATAATAGATTTAATCTTTCTCTACGAATTTTCATATTTCGATCAATCGATTATCTATAAGTTTGCCACACATGAGATCAATTTACTGACAAGAAGATCAATCCAACTGGAAGTCTAATTTAATTTATTTGAGTACATTATTACTTATTAATCTATTTCAATCATACATATCGACGATATTTGTTGCCTATCAAAATCTATTCGAATTTATTATATTATTAAATTTAATCCAAAAGAGGCATATTTAAACGATCTTTTGTGATCATTGTCTCCAAGTTAATTTTTTAATCTGATTA
>CAJNOP010000837.1:39329-85659 GCA_905250075.1 Rotaria sp. Silwood1 | reverse complement strand
ACTTGATCAGATGATATATCAATTAATTTTTTTGGAAGTAATGTTGTTGGCTAAAGAATTAATTTTATTTTATAATTAAATAAAAAAGCAACAATTTAATTCTACTTTAATATTAAGACGAGCACATGCTTCAAGTGAACGTGGACTTGTTAAAACATATTTTGAATTAGCATAATCAATATGATCAAAATTATATAAATCAATTTTAATTTGACCTCGTATTGGTATTGAAGATGTAACAATTTGTTTATGTTGTTTAGCTGATGCAATACGTATACCACTTGTTGGTCGAGATAAATTTAAACAACCTGATGTATCAAAAAATCGAGTTGCATCATTAGTACTCATATTTGATTATTTTATATATTAACTTATTTCTATGTTCGTTTTTCTTTTTTTTTGCCATTACATCGTTCGTTGTCTAAGTAATACCTCCAATATTTCATACCTCTTTTTTTTTTATTCATTTATATGAATCATTCTGACAGACAGAACAAGACAAAAAAAAGAAAATCAATAATTGACATACATTTTCTGTTTCTTCCTTCCATCCGTTTTGATGATGTGCCCACGAAATAGTCATTCGCATCACACATAGAATGTATACCATCTAGTTTTTATGAATCATTTAGAGGGGTTGAAATAAAAACACTTATCATTTAGCAAGATCTGCATGTGAAACATAGTGATATCAGCAAACCAAGAAGAAAAAAAAAGACATGCGACGAGCAATAAAAGATAAGTTGACTAGTGTTTTAGAAAATCCTCGTATATCAAACACTATGCAAGCATTGACTAACAATCATGAACAACGTCCAATAACCCAGCGTGTAATTGAACTTGTCAAAGATAAAAGTGATACATGGATATCAACAGTTCAAGAACATGTTACATCAATGACTGATACAACAGGAGCACTTGCTAAACAAAAATTATTACAAACATTATTTTCATCTGGTATTGTACGAAGTGAAGATATTCGACATGCACTTCAAATTGGTATGTACACATAATTCGTTAACCTTTTTGTTTTTTAATTATTATAAAAAAAAAAAAATTTATATATCTAACGAAATATTTTTCTTGATTTGATACAATATAAATCCTAACTTTTATGAAATTATTTCGAAAATACTAGATTATTCATATCCTAGAGATTCTTGTGAAACTATAGTATAGTTAATCTTAAAAATTTTTCTTCGAATTCATAGGTATTGGTTATTTTCTTGATCAAGATAATCAAAAATTTTCTGAATCATCTACATATATACAACGAGAAAAATTTCCAGCTATTGGTGGTTATACACCATCTCATTCTTTATCGGATTTTGATTTTGAAGCTTATGGACTTAATATATTTAGTGATTTAATGAATATATATGGTATTAATTTTGATATATTAAAAAGACATATATGTGAAGGTGAACTTAAAGAAATAGTTAATCCATCTAGTTCAGGTTCATTACTTTATTTAACATCAAAATCAACATATCTTATTAAAACAGCACGTGATTATGATGCAAAATTTATTCAACAAAAATTTCTTCATGCATATTTTGAACATGTTAAAAAACGACCAAATACATTTCTTACTAAATTATTTGGTGTTTATGGTTATATTCCATATATATCATCTCAAAAAGGTATTACAATTGATTCATTTACATTACGTTTTATTATATTTTCAAATATAATACCAACAAATATTGATATTCATGAAAAATATGATCTTAAAGGTTCATCTTATAAACGTGATGCAAATTTTACTGAACGTATAAAAAAATCAGCAACATTTAAAGATAATGATTTTCGTGATATACATCCACAAGGTTTAAAAATTCCAAAAAATATTTATTATCATTTAAAAGATATAATTACATATGATGTAGAATTTTTAGAAAAACTTAATATTATGGATTATTCATTACTTTTAAGTAAATATAATTCTTGATTTTTTTTTTTTGATTATTTTTTTTGTTTTTTAATCAAATAGCTATACATAATATGGATAATCAAATTAGACCGACACGTACTGGAGGATTAGAAGCATTAATGGGTGGTCTTCATGATACATTTCTTGCTTGTATGATGGAACAACGAATTGAAAATAAAAATAATAATACTTATGAATCAAGATCACTTTTACGATTGAAAAAACCAAATGAAACATTAGGTTTTATTTATGAAGAAATTCCAAAATTCGATGTAGAATATGCTAAAGAATTTGGGTAAGTTTTTATGATGAATAACGAGAAATCAAATCCTACTGTCGGATGCTGTTATGTTTGAAGTGAAGAGATAGATACGAGACAATAACTAGATCTGAGAGTACAATAATCTAAATAGGAATAAAAGAAAAAGAGGTAAACGATACACTAATTATAGATATATAGTTATGGAATAAGTAAGAAATAATCTTAGGTTAAAAACCTATTGTGTTCACTTTGAATGTAGGCTATAGGTGCGAGTCCACTTAAGGTTTTTTAGTCAAACGAGATCCAACAGTTGAATATATTTTCATATCAGCTTTTGAGAACGAAATTTCTCTAATACATTCAAAACACTGACGAGGGAAGGGCACCAACTGTCCAATCGCTTTTGAGCCGAGACTATGTGCATTATGTAGACCAAAATGAGTTATGAATGCCCTGAAAACAGTTCGGGCCGCTAGCTTATTGCTACAGAGATAGTGCACTTTTACAATATTTTTAAATAAATGCCGTGGTCTCCCTCAGGGATACAGAAAAACTGATTTTCGAATTTCGACTTGAAACTTTGGATAGAGACAGACCTTAATGAGAATAATTTGCTGTGAATATTTCAGATTTTTTCGCCCTTTCTATCCTAGGATACAGTTATGAATAACTTGTCTATATAAACTGGCAGATTTTATGTTCTTATTTTAGGATAGAAGCAGATGAAAAAAATCTTAGAAACATTCAGAATAAACTATTCTGATTAAGGTCTGTCTCTATCCAAAGTTTCAAGTCGAAATTCAAAAATCAGATTTTCTGGTGTCCCTGAGGGGGACCACGGCATTCATTTTTAAAGAATACTGTAAAAATACACTATCTCCGTAGCAATAGGCTAGCGGCCCGAACTTTTTTCAGGGTATTTATAACTCATGTGGATCTACATAATGCACATAGTCTCGGCTCAAAAGTGATTGGACAGTTGGGACCCTTCCCTCGTGAATGACAAGTCTAATATATTCGTATAGTTTTTCCTAATACAATAAATTTTTAAATGACAACTTCAACAAATCTTTTCATCATTATTATAATTTGAAAAATAAGTCATTTTTGGAAAATCTAAGATAAATAGTTACAAAAATTAAGAAAATCTATGTAACTATACAAGATTCGAATAATAATTGTTGTAAAAATATTTTAGAGGTATTCCAGCAATAAATGAAAAAGGTGAACGTCTTCTTCTTTTTCTGGGTATTATTGATATATTACAAACGTAAGTATAATATTGATGTATTATTTATTTTATTATTAATAATACTAAATAATTCATATAGATTTGATATTTGTAAAGTAATGCAACGACAATATCAAACAGTTGAAAATCGTGATGTTATTAATGAACGTTCAATTGTTGAAGCAGATTTTTATGCAAAACGTTTTAAAGAATTTCTATTTGAATATGTTTTTCATCCAGATGATGATGAAATATTAACAAATTCAATTAATTTATCATCTTCTCATTATCAACAAACATCTAATGAACAAAATACATCTATGAATTCTTCTATCTATCCACAATTATCTCTTTTTTTTAATCAATAATATTTCTGATTGATAGAAAACAAAAAAAAATATTTGATTACTAAAATGATCACATTGATCTTATATTGTTGAAATAAATAATAAGAGTGGAAGATACATATATAAACACGAAAACAAAACAAGATACATAAAATATTATTTGATTTTTACGCAAAGATCAGAAGAAATATGAGTTTTACTCATTAAATACATTCATATAAATAACAATTATTGAAGAACAAGAAAGAAAAAAAAAAAAAACATTAAGGAAGAATGGTTCATTGTTTCTCTTTTTTTTTTTTTTCTTATTTGTTTATCTCAAATATACTGTAAACATAAAAACAACTAATGAGGGTAGGAGGAAACTGTCACTTGTTATTCACAACAAGAGAAAAAAAGATATTCAAAACGACAATATTTATCAGCTCAACAAGAAACCAAACGATAAGAATTGAGAGAAAATTTTTGTAATAGTTTTTCTTTTCTTTTTTAAATGAATTTTATTCTTTTTTTTTTTTTTTTTGTTTTTTTTTTTATTGCACACAACTAAAAAATATAATGTACAAGTTCGACGATGTGAATTTCATAATTAAATTAAAAATCCCTGTTTCTAATAAAGGAATGCAAATCAAATGGTTATATATATATATATATGTATGTATTGAGAATTTGATTTTTCCCATTAGAATTGTGCTTCAATATGTGGTCGAGTATTATATTGAAGAGGAGTTGATGGAGATCGTACTAATGTTCGTTTACCTGGCATTTTACTTAATGATTTACATAACATTGCAAAATCAGGTCGATCATCTGGTACAAACGACCAACATTGATTAATTATATCCTATGAAAAAAATAAAAATTTTTCATGAATACATATGTTCTTAAGAAAAAATACGAGTTGAGTTATGTAATACAGTATTATAACTTGTGGGTAAGGTATGGGAATATGAAAAGTAACGATCTGTGAAGACTCAAACATTATTTTTAACTAGCGAGAGCCCATGCATACTACACGACTGTTTTCTCCTTTAACGTATGATCTAAGACGTTTAACTTTTCATTCAGGAACAGACATACAGACACTCGATATTATGTATATAGAGAGGTAGCCCTACGGTCTCATACTCTGATATTGCACATATTTTTATAGTCCATGTAGCCTTCAGCCTTATAGCTTTGTATTCCTTGTAGCCTTATCCTCTTATTGCCGTAGTCCATTGAGAACCTATGGCTACCCCATATTATAGCTCTTCATATCCTACAGATATACCATATAATAGCCCTTGAGGACCTGTGAGTACCCCTATATAATAGGTCTTGAGGACCTGTGGCTACCCCCATATAGTAGCTGTTGAGGACTTATAGGTACTCCCGTATAATAGCTCTTGAGGACCTAAGGATACCCTCTATACTAGCCCTTGAGAGCCTATGAGTCCCCATTATAACAGCCCCTGGGCCTTCTCCTTATAGCCTTATTTGACCTTTGACCCGGCACAAACACGCACGCACTGAACATTATATATATAGATAGTAAAATTCATAAAAGGTTTCAATATGTTGCTGTTCTTGATTACATAGTTGATTGGTCATTCTATTAAACTATCAGTAATGCAATTCATGGATCGATTGATCTACTGATGAAGAACTATGATCATTTTTATTATATATCTCTATTGACAGAGTAAAATATTTTTGAAAAATCTAAATCAAAAAGTTTGTAGGTTAACATTCCATTTCTAGTGAATTAGATAGTTGTGTGAGTTTTAACGAAAACTATCATGCCTAGAAAGATATGTTTGTTTTCGTAGAAATGTTTAATACTATCTACTAACTATGAACTTTTCCTATAGAGAAAATTTCGGATTCAAACTTGTTGCATCAAGTTTTTAAAACAGACTCAATTCTTCATTTGTAGACAATCGATTCAAATCTTTTTAAATTTTGTCTTAGTTAAAAGGCATTCAACAATTAAAAAGTGATTATACGATTTAACATTATAATGACAACAAAAAAACATAAAATTATCAATTCTGTTCGATTTTCGAATTAGAAAAGTCACTTGGAGAATCGATCATTAAATTAATTTAAAGAAATAAATATTTAAACTTATTACAAATAATAAGAATTATTTATTTCTCTTTTAAATTTTATTTTATCTAATCAAATTCATTAATACTTACTTTCGCATATTTACTAATATGTACACTACTTAATGGTTGTTTGAGTGAATTTCCTGCTCTCCAAATAATATATTCTGGTGGTTGTTTAGCAAATGGAAATTCACGAAATAAAAGTTCATACCAAACAGTACTAAAAAAACAAACAAAAAATCAATCTCTAATAAATATTACAAAAAAAGAGAAAAATTTTCTTTTTACCCAAATGCATAAACATCTGTTTGTGGTGTATGTTGTAAAAGTGTTTGTTCATTACGTGGATCAAGTTTACGTATAATTTCTGGTGCTAAATAACTAAGCCATCCACGTGGTGCAATAATAGCTGGTTGATTTGTTATTCGAAAACATTTACTTAATGGTATTAAACCATAATCAGTTATAATAATACGATTATTTTGTACAAATATATTTGTTGTTCGTAATGACATATGATTTATTGATTTTTCATGTAAATAACTCATGGCTTGAGCTATTTGAGCAGCATATTGTACAGCTGTATTAAGTGGAATTGAATCATTACGAATATGAATCATTTCAAATAGATTTAAACCACGAATCCAACTAGAAATATATATATATATTTTTTTTTGATTTTAAAATATCAAGAAACAATATACTTTGAAACAATTGCAAGATTTGGACTTTCAACTAAAGAAAATTTTATAATTATAAAAAAAAAATTAAATAAAATGAATTCAATACATACTACAAACACCTGTATATAAATTTAAATGTTCATGTCGAACTTTTCGTAATCGAAATACCTATAAAAATTTTAAATATATATATATATTTGTTTAAATGTAAAAAAATTTAGAATGTTAACAAACTTGATTTTTAAATAGATCAAGAAATTGTATTTCATTCATTTTTGAATCAGGTTTTATTATTCGTACAGCTATTTCACCATGCCAATGAGCTCTAGAAAACAAAAGAATAAAGCACAAAATACATTTTTTTTTATTTCATACAAATCTTAATATTCTTACTTCATTAGTGTACCAGATGAACGTCGTACTTCTTCAATCATTTTAATATTATTAAATCCAATAACCCAATCTTGTAATGATGATGCAAGCTAAAAATAATATTATTGTATTTAATTATAATCAACTGAAATCTATTTTTCGATTGAATTTTATAAACTCGATATTCTTAAGTAGAAATATTAGCCGATATATTAATCAGTAGTGATAACTTCAAAAGTCTTAGAATTTCAGAGTAGCGACGTGCATGAAAGTCTTAGAGTTGGGCTGCGACTGAAGTTTTTGATGTGATTTTCTAAGTTCTGTCAAATATTGAAATGAAAAATGGAAGTATTATTAGAGATGTAAGCCGTACAGCTGAGTCGCCGCCGCCGCTGCCGTGAAAAGTTAGTTCAGCCCCTCCACCGCCGCCGTGAAAAGTTTGTTTAGCCCCTGCACCGGCGCCGTTGCCGTGAAAAGTTAATTCAGCTCCTCCGCCGGCGCCGTCGCAGTGAAAAGTTAGTTCAGCCCCTGCGCCGCTACGAATGAAAATTTTTAATAATAGTATAAGGCGCCGCTGTTGACATCGATAGATATGCGATCGGCGATTTTTTCGCCTTTTAGAAGTACAAACGTTTGTTTTTTTTGGTTGCCAAAGCCGCCGCCGGCGTAGAAAAACATGAAGTCTAGTAGGCACTACCGCTATAGAAAAAAAATTTGACTATTAAAACTGTCGCCGTTGTTCGATCCTTCAGCTTAGAATCTCTAAGTATTATTATGTTTTGCCGGCGGTATATTTGAACTGCTAGAGTGTTGATGATTGAAATATTTTAAAAATATTTGTAGTCATTGACGGTGATAGCTTAGTTTACATATGTATCTTGAAAACATAACTTACATTCTTAATTCGTTTATCTGGATCAGGTTCATCATCATCAAATGAATTAATATCAAAAAGTTTTAATTTAGCAAGTTCTTCACGTCTAGGATTTGTCGGTTCACTCTAAGATTAAAAATTAATTTCTAATAAATATAAAAATTCTTTTTTACTTGTGATATTTGTCGTATTAATTTACTATGTGTTGTTACGGTTGAATCAGTTGTATTTGTTCCTGTATCTGTATGAATTGTTGAACTAAATAATATAAACTAAATAAAAATAAAAATTATTATATTTATTTACTTTGTATCACTATCTGATTGTGATCCAGGAATTTCTAAAAACATAAAAATTAATTAATAGAATTAATTCATAATATTTAAATACATCAAAAAACTTAATAAATGCATGCATATCTTTTTTTTTTTGACGAAAAACATATGAACAATATAGAAAAAAAACAAAGAAATTTTCTTTCCGACACCATATAATTTCCATTATTATTCCCCTACCTGTTGGAGTTTTATTAGTCGTCTCAATAACGACCCAACTATCCGGATCATTTTGAGCTAAAGGAAAAATAAGAATGCATGCTATAATATGAATGAAAATTTCATTCTTAAAATTGAAATATTTTATTCAATTTATAAATAAATTTTTGTTTTTTTATATTGAATATCTAGAGTTAGAATTATTCTAGAAAAACTTACTAGAATAAATTGTTTCACTAACACATATAGATGGATTAAAATTATAACCAGATGTTGTTAGATGTGTTGCTGGTGAATCAGGTGCAGATAATGGTGTTGATGCTGTCGGACTTGTACTATCCCATGCTTAAATTATCAAAAATAATTTATATAAAGATACGTCAAATCGTTTGTTAACTATTTGATTTCATAAAATTAGAATAATGAAATTTTCTAGAACTAATTTTTATATTAAGTTTATCTGAGAAAAGTTAACTCTATGATCAGTAAAAAGAAAAGCTAACGTTAAAAAGAACTTTTTCTAAACATGCATAGATTTTAAAAAAGAAAAACTGGTTTATTTCTCATGAACGATATGACAGAGTGTGAAAAACTGAATGTAAAGTTCTTTCAAATGGTACAAACTCTTTCTTAATCATCTCTACATAATGATGAGGCAAAAATTTTTGATTTTATTTAATAACCAACATCCTTACACAATGTGCGCATGCTAAAGGAGTTGACTTAGAAAAATAATCCTTTTTTTTAAGAATCACAATCATATAATAAGAACGATATATTCTATTCTGTTTAAAATAATTCAAATACTTACGTAGAAAAGGATATTTACGTGGCAATGGACTGGTACTAGCTAGAAAAAAAAAGTTAAACCAAATATTAAACAATCAATAAATATGGGTTACCGGAAGTTCGCCAATAGGACATTCGCCAATGGCGAAAGTTCAGGGGTATACTGGCAAAATTCTACTGTACTTTCGCCAATTGACGAAAGTACAGTAAACTTTCCCCAACTGTCACGAAAAAATATTACATGTAAAAGTTGAAGCTACAGTCTGTCGAATTCAAGAATTTCTGGAGTCGAACCCGATTGATGGATCTTTTAAGAGAAAAATTGAAGGAAATTCCAAAAAGATTATTATATACATGAGATATTTCTTTGGATCTCGATCCGATTAGTAAAATTTTCCGAACCCAGTGATTACAAAGCTTTCAGACTCGCAACCGGTTGGGTTCGGGTCCCAGTAGATCCAACAGGCTCTAGCTGCAGCTAATATTGTTAGAATGTTTATCATAGCTTACACTCATCAATATAGCCGACAGAAATTTTCGAATCTATATCTAGTTCGGAGTCAAATTGGCGAAAGTACAGTAGACCTTAGCCAATTGGCGAGAGTCCTATTTGACGAAAGTCTTATTGGCAAAGTTCCGGAATCCCATAAATATATATGTAAAAAAATTATTTTTTCTTTACCAAGAGCATTTTGAATATCAGTATTATCAATTGCTCGTCTCAATTTAACTTCACTAAAACCACAATTAGGTGGAGCATTTTGTACACATTCTTTATGACATTTATATCTTGGAGAAAAAAAAAAAAGAAAACATAATATAAAAAATCAAAGTTTAAAAAAGAAGAAAAATAAAATCACAGCAATCGCATCCCGTCAGGAAAAAGAATCATGCTATAAATTGTTGTTTTTTTTGTTTTTTGTAATTGCAAGATGCATTCTCTAGTGTCTTACTTGCAATGAAGACATGCTTTTCCTCGAAACACCTGTCTCCTACAGACGTCACAAAAGGAAAATTTGAAAACACGTGTTCTATCAAACCTAGAAAAACGAATATAAAAAATAAACGAAAAAGTTTTTTGTTTTCGTTTGAATGTTTTTTAATATTTGTATTTAGAAGAGCGGCATATAAAGCAGAGAAAAACAAAACAAAAAAAAAATAGATCTTCGAAAATCGACGGAACGATGAAATAATTTCGTTTATATGAAATATGAAAAATATTAAAATTTCTTACTTGCAAGTATTGCATTTGACACCGAGAAAGAAGATCTTTTTTGAGCAAACATTACATGTTGATAATTTTATGAAATTACTCCACCTGAGAAATAAGATAGAGAAAAAAAAAAAAAAAGAAATTGTCGTCGATGTTATTTATGATACAATCACATATGTAGAGAAACCACCAAACTGTACAACATCGAATAATAGTTAAAAACAAGAAAAACCAGTGACAACAAGATGAAATAATTTAATAACAAATAAAAGAAATTACGAGATTATATAAATATTATGAGAATAATATATGCAAAAAAAAAGCATGAGTGCAAGCAATATATTAAAAGCAAAAAATTTATACAATACGAACTTATGTTGAATTTTATGTGCCATTCGATGTCTAAGAATAGGTGATGGTGTATTATAAGTGAGTGCTTCTGAAAAAAACAATTAATTACAAAACAAATTATAAAATCTTTTACAAAATTTACCCGATGTTTTTATATCATTTTCAGCATCACTATTTTGTGCTGAACCTAATGGTGAACTTGACATTGTTGGAGAACGTATTGTAGGTGATTTAGGTGTTGCAGAACCTATGTAAATAAAAAATAAATAATATGTTTATATTCGTAAAAGAAAACATTTAAAAAAAAAAAAACAATTCAATGTAGTCGATTAATCATTCATGAGCAAAAGCAATATATATTTATGTCAACCGTATCCGAGCGAGCAAAATCTATATACTTCTAACCATCTTTTGAATTAGATTTAGGCCATAATTTATTTTTTTTTGTTTTCAATGAAGATTTATTTTCATCATTTTCATTTGATTGTTGATAATTATCCAAATTTTGTCGATTTTTAATAGATGATAATGTATTATTAGAATGTAATGAACTTTTATGAAATTTTACAACAATCTTACGCATAGCCGATGGATGATAATGATTATTTATTTCATTCTTATAACTTTGCTCAAATTCTATAGAAATAAAATAGAAATTATCGATTTTATAGATAAATATATAATTAATATGTTATATATGATAATTTATTGAAGGTCTTTTCTCAAGAAAAATCATTGTCGAATATTAAAATAAATACAAGAGAAGATAATCCATAATCTGATCTTTCATAAACAATAAAAAATTTTACTTACGAGGAAACATTCCCAAGTGTCACATCGCTTTTGAGTCGATCGTATGGGGATTATATGTAGGTCCTAATGATCTATGAATCTTCCCAAAAAAGTTCGTGCCGCTAGCTTCTTACTGCTGAGATATAGCATTTTTACTACATATTTCGGAAAATGCCGTGGTCCCCCTCAGGAAAAGTGAGTTTTGAGTTTCAGCCTGAAACTTTTGCATGTATATAGACCTCAATGAGAACAGTTTATTGTGAATGTTTCAGATTTTTTGGTTGCTCCTCGTCTGAGATAAGAACATCGGATCCGCTGGGATATATGAGCAATTTTATGATAATTGTATCTTAGGATAGATGCAATGAAAAAAGCTGAAACTTTCACAATAAAGTATTCTCATTGAGCCCTATATCTATGCAAAGTTTGAAATTGAAATTCAAAATTCAGTTTTCCAAGTGTTCCGGAGGGGGACCACAGCTCTCTTTTCTTAAACATACAGTAAAAAGGCAGTATCTCAGCAATAATAAGTTAGCGGCACGAACTTTTTTCAGATAATTCATAGATCGTTAGGATCTACATAATGCCCATATGCTCGATTTAAAAGCGATGTGACAGTTGAGAATGATCCCTCGTTAGTATCTTATTTTTTTTCAAAAATTTTTGAAGATTTTCGTCACTTCCTATTAAAAAAAAATCGACAATTTTTTTTCATTTTTTTTTCTCAGTTTATGCTTTCTTGAACGCGCAAATAAGAATTCTCTGTCCAGACTCATTCTATATATTTAAATCTTTTTGTTTTGTTTGAAAGAGCATGTCAAGATACAGTGCCTACTAGAACCCTTTTTTTTTAAATTATGTTTTGTTTTTACTAGATATATAAAAAAAAAGAAATGAGCTCTAGTAGGCACTGCACATCCTGACATGTTCTTTCCAATAACAAAAAAAAAAAGAATTAAATATATAGAATGAGCCTGGAAAGAGAAATCTTGCTTGGCAAATGAGTTATTTTCAATCTTTGAATATCTCTGTCAAATGTTATGATATAGGACTGAAAATTTCAGCTAATTTGGATATACTTGATCTGAGATCGATTTTTTTTCAGGGGGAAGACCTAAAAGAAATATATGTATATACATACGTCCATAAAAAAACGATTGCATTTTGTATTTTAGATATTTATCCATGATAAAAAAAACATTAAATATACTGAAAGTATTCGATGTTTTATACCATTCTGTATGTTAATGTTTTAGTTTATACTTATGTACTACTAAAATAAATCGAGTATAATAAAAATATTTTTATAATCAAATTTTCTTCTATTACAATAATCAAATTTAGTTTGACGATAGATTGATCTTTAGAATAATAAAAGTAGAAATCTATTGTTAACATTGAAAAATATTGACATTGATAATTCTTATATTTAAATATGCAATGTTATCTATGTTTAAACATAGCATATATTAAAAAAAAAGATCTGTTCTATTATATTTTGATTTTACCGTCAAATGATAAAAAAAAATATATTCATTGCTATAGAATTACCTTTTCAAAAAAAAGAAAAAGTAAATATACATTCTAACAGAGCTTTAAATTTTTTTTTTTTTTTATCACCCTATAAATATTTACCTATTGTCTTATATATATATATTTATTGCAATAAATACAGATATAATAGAGACTTTTTTTCGTGTTCTATTACGATATAAAGAAGATTTGTAATAATCTTCTATTTGTTTTTGTTTTTTCTTTTTTTCTTAATTATATTTATAACTTACCAGAAGCTAAACGACTTTCTGAATCTGAACCATATGAACTTCGACGAGATGAATTACCTTCAATAGGTAATTGTAGATCTGTATTACGAGGAAGATTAATATTACTTAATTAAAAAAAAACAAAAAAAAAGAAGAGTATTTAAACAAATATAAAATCATTAATATTATCTTACGTATTAAAAATTGAAGGATCAACTGTACTTTTCTTACTTGGATGTTCACATTTACCTTTTCCATTTACATATAATTGATTTAAACGAGATGGTGGTGGTGTATGAGATGCTATATATACACATAGAGTTTTTTTTTTGAAATGAATACTCGAAAATAAACTTCTATTTACGATTAGTTCGTCGTGTATGTGGAGATAATGGTACTGTCATTTGATTATTATTATTATTATTATTCGTTGTAACTCCAAAGTCCGTTGAGACCGATGAAGATACAGATATTGATCTTACTGTATCGGTATTAGGTGGCGTTAGAAGAACTTCACAAAAAAAGAAAAAGTCAATTTTATTAGTAATAATGTTTTGTTACCAGTATCTGACAAACGATGTTGAGAATTTTTAGGTGTAGTTGATATTTCTGTATGCCAATAAAAACGTCCATTATCATTTGTACCACCATTAGAAAAATAATCTTATAAAAGTAAAAAAAAAACAATCAATAAACTTTGAAAAAGAAATTCTAAAGAATTGAATCCAAAAAAAAATACCGATGCAATCTTTAAGTGCAGTAAGTGCACTATGAAAATCTTTTTGTTCAATTTCTGTTATACCAGCATCATATAAAATTTGTTCATATTCTGATGTTTTGTTACTTAATAGATCATCAAATGTTATTCGTTGTACAATATACTATACAAAAACAAAAAAAAATAATAATCATGTAATAAATTAAAAGAAAATAAATAATTTACTTCAATAGATTTTTTATTGAGATTAATAACAGATAAAAAACGATCAAGTTTAGAATATTCACTATGAAAACCACCATTTTGTCTATTGTTTCTTTGCATTTGTAATAACATCAATTGACGAGCAAAAAATCCAATAACACGACTCTAGATTAGACAAAAGAAAAAAAAAAGGAATTATATAACTTAAATACGTTAAATTTCTTCTTACTTCATTATTACGCATTAGTTCATATTTAAGTGAAAGATCAGACATTGTTTCACTATTAAATATTGTCAATTGATCAATAGCATGAGTAAGAGCATCATCAAGATAACGTAAATCTTGTGATACTGTTCGACTATATTCTAAAGTCGTTGTCGGAGTGGAAGATAAATGTGATACATCATTGGCATTTTCATTGCCAGATGTCACATCTGAACTCATTGTTTGTTCTAGATGAAAGTGAAAAAAAAAAGAAGATAACTCACAGCAAAAAAAAAAAGAAAGGTAAGAAAATCAATTGAGAATTTGGAACGAGAAAATGATGAGTAACAAACATAAACATAAGATACTTAGTAATCAAAAACATGAAAATGATTGAATAATAAAAAGAGCTAATCAAAATTTTTACATTTTCCATACAACCATTTCTTAGCGCACTCTATACACTAATATACATGTTAAAATATGATATTTGAATTCAAATATTTTAATTTCAACTTATAATTTTGTTAAAAATCTTTTTGTAAATATTTACATAATCATATCAATAAATAGAAATGTCAAGAATTTCTTTTTTTTTTTTTGAAATTTGTTCAAATTAAATAAATAGATTTTACAAATCGAAGTTTCAACTAAAGATGACCTTTCAATTAGCATTCTTATTCATTAATCTTGAGATATTTCTGATCCTAATCATCGACTATTAAAATCTGCTTGTGACAGGGAGGTCAATTCAAATATGACAAATCACCTGATTCTATGTACTTATTTTTGCTTAACGTTGATGTCAAGGTTATTATTCATAAATTGAAATATACTTAGTTATGTATCTAGAAACGTCATCAACATAATTATTATTTGTTCGTCGTCTATTTTCAATCTGAATTATATTTAGTTAAGGTTGAACGGTGTTGTTCTTTTTTTGTACTTTGCTGTAGCTGAAATAATTTACTAAAATATTATTCTTTTCATTTTTATTCTAAAACTATCAATGAGATATTTATCTATTGAATTCATTCAATATATTTTTTAAATAAAAACAGATCATTTTTCTTCATTTTTGTTCTATATATTACTAATATGTAATTTATAAATGTTTAATTGATATTAAATATCTTTTATTATAAATTTTTCATTGAATGATATTTATTTAAAATTGATGACCTTCTAACCTGAGTACTTTCTTAGAATGAACTTTGAACATATTTATTAAGAAAATTTTATTTAAATAAACAGTTATTATTCTATTCTTAAATACTTACTTACACACGTAAGAATAAAATACTTCAATATTGAAGAGTTTTCAAGTATTATCTTGAATGTTTATATTAAAGAATTGTTATTCTATACATCTTATATATTGATTATTTCGGCTTGTTGAACTTTCTTTGATGATTAAAATGCAATTCTATTCTATTTTTTATATTATGATTGAACAAAAAAAAAAAAAAACTAAGCAAGCCAAAGAAGTAAAGATCGATAAAAATTAGTTTTTCTTCAAAATCAATATTATATATTTAATTTATTGAGTTAATACATACGTTTTAAATTTGGATAAAGATTAATTTATATATAGAGAAAGAAAAGTTATAAATTCAATTTTTTTTTTTTGCAAATCTATGAATGAGATTTTTTTTATTAAAAACGATGAATACATTCGAGATTAAAACATATAGTAGAAACAAGAATTAGTTATCGTGAACGTTTATTTGAAATTTATGATGAACGGGTGAATAGTCTAATAATTTCTTAAATAAATAGTTTAATAAAAAAATTTTTCATATCTTAAACTTCTAACTAATGAATAAATTAACTAAAGAAAATAATCGAATGATAAAATATGTGTTGATACAATTAAAAACTAGATGAAACAAAGAATTCACGATTTTATCAGTAATAATAAGAAGTATTTGAGAACAATTATATTATAGTTAACTAACCTTTTTTTTTGTATAATTAACCCATTCGCGGCGGGTGTCCCATATATGGGACGGTAAGGTTTTTCACTATATGCTCCGTATGAATATGCTTCCAAGTGCAATTTGATAACAGTATCTAAGGAGGATGTGGGATGTGAGTTTTTATTATTACACCCGCACTTATTTCTCACCAAAAAAACCCCGCCGCGAATGGGTTAACTTATTATTTGAATCAGTAAAATATATATATTTTGTTGATCGATTTTGACAAAATTGAATAAATTATGATATCTATTCAATTAGCGATCGTATTCTTCTATCAACATATAAATAAGTTGTCGTCGAGATTTAGAACTTATGAAGTATCTACACTATTATTTAGTAATGATATATAAAACTATTGACTTATTATAATAACTACTTACTGGAAATACTTAGATGAAGATGTTTCACAAAAATGTATTGTTTTTGTTTTTTATTGATTAATATATGTTTATATATAAATAATTTGTGTTTTTATTTGATATTCAGAAAATTACATATTCATATTAAAAGTGTTCATAGTTTATGATCTTTGATCTAAAAGAAGCTATTTCGTACTTTTTAACTCTTGTATCATATATTGTTTTTATATTTTTTTCTTTGCGTCGTTCATAATTTTAGTGAAATTAATTGATTAGCTGATGTAAGTAAGTGATTCTTTCAAATTATCAAATAAGACATCATATAATCAATAATATTTATCATACATTTTTGTTTTTTGTTCTCATCAACATAATAAATCTATTATAATAAGAAAATACAAAAATTCAAATGATAATAATGTTTTATCTATTGATTATTGATTTTTATATGTAAAATAAAATTAATTTTATTTAAATAAACTTTAGAATTCATTGTTTTGTAAATTATTTTATGACAAAAACAAAAAACAAAAAATGATACTGTTACTATATCTTTGTTTTTTTTTTAAACATCGCGTGATATGTAATGAATATGTATATTTGTACTCTACTATGAAACAATAGTAGAATATGATAATTAATAAATATTAAAAATTTATTTCTTTTTTTTGAACTCAATTATTTGAAAATATGAATCATATACTACTATATTAACTTTACAAAAAAAATATATATAAATTTATTATCGATAATACAATAGAATTAGTTATTCAAAATAGAGAAACTATGATTTGATTGATATCAATGAAAATTCTTAATAGTTTCTGTCAATTTTCTAATGATTCGTGATAATTGCGAATAGAAATTGGATTTTGAAATATTATTTTATGCGTTTTTCTAGCAGAAATAAATGAACCAGACCATATTATTGTAAGATGAATAGAAATGAAGAAGAAACTGTCAGGTTACCTGCTGTGAAATAGGTTGAATCATGATGAGATTAATTTTTTTTTTTCTTCACTTGATTAACATTCTTAACACTTTGATATTGATTAAAATTAAAATTCATATTTAGTGATATGAAAACAAACTTTTCATGGATCAAATTGCGCTTTGAAATAACATTGTTTTTCAGAATTTGACTCAAAGCCTTTTTTTTCTGAATGGCAGCAGCAAAAATATTGATGAGCTAGAGAGTAGAAAATTCTCTATCCATTGATGTCAAAATACTTAACTTCGAAAATTGCTCTTGATGAACATAAAGACTAAAAAGAAAATGCTTGTAGAAAAGTAAAAATCATAATTAAACGATTGAGAAGGATGTTTATCTTTCAAATTTTGCATTAACAAAAGAAAACTTAATAGTTTTTTCAAGCAGGAAATGTTCTATCGAATGAGTCTAAAATCAAATCTCTAATATATTGGTAAATGTCCTTAAAAGAAGAAAAAAAAAACATTTTGTATTGTTTTCTATACGCCATCCGTTACATACAAAAAATTATCTTTTTCAATAATTTTGAAAGCTATATTCTTTTTAAATAATTGTGTGACGTTTTTGTCTATCAATGATTCTCATCTCTTCACTCAAATTTCTTTACTATAATGAATCATTTAAAATTGTTTCCGCATATTCTACAGTGTCTATTAAATAATTTTTAGATATATTGATGATTAAATCAAATTTTTGATATTTATCTTATCTTTTGATTTTGTAATATATATTACTCTTCAAAATATGATTTGATTTAATTTTTTGTTTTTTTGTCTAAAAATTGATAAATGTAGTTTCATTTTTACATAGATCATCTATTCTACTCAAAAGAATACAACACTATAACCTATCCATAATGAAAAATATTAACTGAATTAACTATGAAAAAAATTATTAAAACTAAATATATAATGTTTTTTTTAGTTCACTTTACAATAGTAACAAAAAAAAAATATCTAATATTTGAATTAAATTCAAGGTAGATTTTATCTTTAATAATTTAGTTCATATGACCTTTAAAAAAAATATTCTCATTATATTATTTAAAAAGTACTCTTCTGCACTATATAATATATTAGCGTGTCATGTAGCACGTAAAAATAACTATAATGGAATAGATAATTTAGATGAAAGTTATGTAGAAAATTATATGATATGATGTTTCATCCTTCCTTTTCAAGAATAAAATGATGTCTAATAAAATTTTGATTCTTATGCTAGTAATATTCTAGTTTTTTTTTCTTCCTTTAATATAATTGTTTGATATTTACACAGTATAGATAATAAATATCGAGGTCTATTCTATATTAGAGGTTAAGTTTCTTGTTTTTTATAACTATAGAGATATAAATAATGTCAAATGTACTAGAAATTTTTGAATTTATTTTTAGAAATTATTCTTCTGTTTTATGTTAAATAAAAAAAAAAATTTTGATTTAAAGAAAATATATATCAATACTTATATCACTGATTTCTAACTTTATCTATCATTTTTTTTCAATATATTGTTATCTGATTTTAATTATTTTTCTGATAGTTTTATATCAATAAAATCTTATTGTAAATTGATTCTACAAAATAAATACTTCTTAATTTGATCAAATTATAATAAAATTTATTTATTTCTTATTATTATTTTTCATCAAAAAAAAAAAAATTCTTCAATAAATAGTTTAATTTAAAATTAAATGTTCGTCAATAAAATTAATTATTTCAATATTAAGAATATACAATATTATTCTGCAGAAGTACAGAGTAATGAAAACTTTTTTTTCATCAATAATGTCATGTTCTTCTTCTTTTTTTTTTGTTAATGACATTATTGAAAATTTAATTTTAAAAAACAAATAGTCACTGACTGAATATGGCCATATTTGATCAGCATTTGTATATATATACACAAATTGAATTATAGAAAAAAAAAAAAAAAAAAAGGAGAAATATTATTGTTAATTAAAAATCTACAAATAAATCCAATTCTTTATCGGATGCAAATGCTGCTGATTTCCAATCTTCTGGATATTGATCAAAACATGATGTATCACCTGGATGTTTAACAGATGGTACAATAGGTGGTTTTAATTTTCGTGCATAAACATCATCCCATTTAATAGATACAAATATTGGTTGTTCTTTTACTTCACGTGAACCATTTCTACCAGCACCAAGACGTTTATCTGGATTTTGTGTAAGTAATTTTTTAATAAATGCTTTTGTTGTTTCATCAATTGTACGTGGCCATGCTATTCGACCAGCTAATACACGACTAGGTATTTCACTTTCATTTTGATTTGGATTAAATGGTGTTCCTAATAATATAAAATATATTTGAAGAATTTCTATAGATATATATATATATTAGAAATTATTTTATACCTCCAGTTAACATTTCAAATAATAAAATTCCTAAACTCCACCAATCTGTACTTTTATTATGACCTGTATTTTTAAATAATTCTGGACTTAGATAATCAGGTGTACCACATGTTGTAAATGTTTTATTTAGAATTTTTTTTGCAAAACCTATTTTTTTATAAAAACAAAAAAAAAAGAAAAGAAAACATTTATCCATATGATATGATTTTATTTTTTTTTACCAAAATCAACAAGTTTAACATGACCTTCAGCATCAAGAAGTATATTCTCTGGTTTTAAATCACCTATTTATAATATTAGACAAAATTATTTTTTCTTTTAATTTGATATATTAAAACTTACGATAGATAATTTGTAATGAATGTAAATACTCAAATGCAAGTATTATTTCACATATATAAAATAATGATGTTTTTATATCAAATATACCTTTTCGTCTCATATATGAAAATAATTCTCCACCAGGCATATAATCAAAAAGCATATAAAGAAATTGATCGGAATGATGTGTCCAATAAAGTCGAACAATAAATGGATGTTTAATTGCTGATAAAATTTCTTTTTCACTTTTAACATGTTCAGTCTAAAATTTTTTTAAATATAAAATTAATATATCATATATAATTTTGTTTTTATATTTTAATATTTTTATTAGTAAAATTTTATTTACTTGTCGTGATTGTACAACATGAGTAATAGAAAATATTTTTAATGCATAATAATTTGATGTTTCACGATCTCGTACAATAAGAACATGACCATAAGAACCTGTACCAACCTAATAGAATTAAATATTTTAGTTTTTTTTTTTTTATTATTTAGATTACTTATTTATATTAAGACAAAACTAAAAGATATATTCAGAATATTCAATCTTTTTCTTAATAAATTTTTCTTTGATCTAGAAGATTATTATTATTTTTTTTTTTTTGAAATGATTCTCATAAATGATAGAAAAAAAAAAGCTTAAATAATAATCATTCTATGTCTAGACAAGTAATTATTGCTTTCAGATAAAAATTTTCATTACATTGATTTTTTTTTTTAGAATAATGATAAAATGAAATTTTAATTAATCAAGAACGTAAAAGTAAAATTAATTTAATTCATGTAACAATTAATGTCATAATCAAAACCCTCTAGTATACAGAAACAATAGATGATTAGAGACAAGCTTAAAAAAATCTTTTCTTTTTTTTTAATATTCTGTCTTTAATGACATACGTTGTAATGTCTTCCAGTAACAAAAAAAAAAAAAATCTAGAAAAAGAATTAATATTTCTTTTATACTCTTATACGTAATTATATTGAATTTCATAATAAAAAAAGAAAAAGACTCGACGAAATTTCTATTTTTATTTTACTTATATTTCATATTTGAATAATGAATTCTATTAATAGTTATTGAATTGAACTGAAAGAATAATTTTATGAATCAAAAAAAAAAAAAAAATACATTCATTGAACAAAGATGATGAAAAATGAGGAAGCAAATATTTAGTTTGCTTTTTATGTGACTTGTTATATTCCATTCAAACAATACAAATGTTTCATTCAAGTCAATATGCAACGAAAAGAAAAAGATTGTTTACATAGAGAAAAAAAAAACTATCATATTATTTTTGAGACCCTTTTTTTTTTACATACATATATCTTAAGAAAATAAAGATTAGGAGATAAAATATTCATTTTTTTTTCCCAAAAATCTTCTTACCGTTTTAAGAAATTCGAGACGTTCAAGTGATTGTTGTCGTTCTTCACGTTCAACCAAACTAATACTACTTAATTTTTTTGCTACTAAAACCGTATCACTTTCAGAATTATGATTATTACTTAATGTTGGTGATTCTGTTGTACGACTTGATATGCTTATTGATGAAGGTGCATGATAATTTGATGATCTTGATGTTGTCATTTTTCGACGAATAATTTAACTAAATATTGAAAAAACAAACTTCTAGTAATGAATTAATTAATTTTTCTAGAGCAGCTATTAATGTTGTTCTCTTTTTTCTTGCACTTATCTCAGGAAATTAAGAAGTTTCTTATAAGCTTTATGGTTAACGACGACAGTAATGGAATTGAAATTCCTTTTCTTTCTTCCGTTACTGTTGTCGTTTGTGAAAGCTGTAATGTGTCGCGGTGTTCTATTTGTATATGACTATGAAAAAAAAAAAAAAATTGTGCGTTTCTTATATGAATGACATTGCATGAGAAGCAATAGAGATCATAAGAAAGATAGATGATGTGGTATAAAATAAAAAGAAATTTCGGAAGATTTTATATTCAATGATGATGTCAGTGTAAATAATTTTTCATCTAATCGACATTAATAATAATAGTAATTTGAAGAATATCTTTTCTACTTATTTTTTTTGTTCTTAGGTAGAAGATTCGAAACCCTTATTTTTCAAAAACAAAGAATATATTTTATTCTACATATTTAACTTATAAGGTCTTTATTCAAATGTTTTTTCTAAGTATTTCATGAAATAATTCTTTCAAAAGAAAAAACTATTTTTTTGTAAAATTTCTTAGATTAAAAAAAAGCATATTAGTTAAAGTACATGAACTAATGTGTTATTAAATCTTTCTATATTACTAGAATTTCATTCTTCTCATGATGATTTTTTTTTTGAAAAGAAGATCAAAATATATATAAAATCCTATCAACTTCGCTAAAGATTAATGCCATAAGTTACCTGTTGTGTGTATGTTTCTATGTATATATGTAGGTAAAATGGCAGAAGACAATAATTTCTGTTACTCACGTATTGACTCAACAAAGAACAACATTGTGAGCATGTAGTCTGATGATTTCTTCTTTTTTTTTCTACTGTTTTTTTTTCATATACTTCTCATTTCACTTTCTTCATGTCTTTTCGCCTTTAAATAAAGTCATTGTCTATATTAGACGAATAAAGTAAAGAAAGAAGAATATGAATGATTAAAAAAAAAAATAAAACGAATAAC
Organism: Rotaria sp. Silwood1; assembly: GCA_905250075.1. NCBI lineage: Eukaryota > Metazoa > Rotifera > Eurotatoria > Philodinida > Philodinidae > Rotaria > Rotaria sp. Silwood1. The sequence continues at coordinate 62,654 of CAJNOP010000837.1, read as the reverse complement.
TAAAAATTTATTCTAATTATTAATTTAATTAAATCTACAAAGAAAAAAGATAAATTACATTGAAACTTTTTTTTACAAAGCTCTCTCGGCATAGAACACATAAAGACGAAAAAAAAAAGTTGTACATACAACTAGTATTCGAAAAAAGAAAAAAATTTGACGATTGTTGATGTGACCAAATTCAAAATTGTATTTTGTTGTTTAGTTGAGTAAATAATGAAATTTTAAAAAGAAAAAATAAAATTGTAAAACTTTTGTAGACGATGATGCCAAACAAAAACACAGCAGTAAAAACATTCGTTTGACCTCTGTATAAAGTACAAAAAACATTACCTTTTTTTTTTGCAAATATATATTTCTTTTTTGTCATAATATTTCTTTTTCAATAGAGCGTTTTTTTTTTTGTTTTGTTAAAATGAACTAAAGATTTAAATGAATCAAACACATGTTCAAGTGAATAATTGTCTAGTTGAAACAAAAAAAAAAAGTATTTAAACGAATTTTTTTTTGTTTTATATGAAATATCTAACGATAATGATATAATGAAGAAGACAAATTGATAATTTTTAATTCTTATTTTATTTTAAGTAAAAAATAAAACATAATAATAATAATAATGTTATTTTATTTTTGTATCGATGAATTAAATATGAAACCTTTTAATGATATTGGCAGTAACTATAAAAAGAAAAGAAATTTTGATGAAAATATTTTTAAGTCAAAGAGTTACTTGGCAATTTTTTTTTTTGGACGAAATAAAAATACTGAGTAAACTTCATTGTATTATATTTCAATACTTCTAATATGTGTGTGGTCATATGCAAAACATTCGTTCATAATACGCTATTAAAAAACAATCATTTGAAATTGATACAGTTTTTTAATATTATGATGAAAATTTCTCGATTAAATGTCGATCTGCTTGTTTTAATAATGATGTCATTAATTCAATGAGTTTTTTTTTTCTTTTTATGAAATGAATTTTGTAGAATATTTTTTTGCTACTTTTAGACGTAGAAAATTATTTTTATCGTTCAACCATTATATTTATTATATTTGTCTTAAAACAAAATAAGAAAAAAGACTTTTTATTTAACATTTTTTTTCTTCAATAGATAATATACCTTTGTAAGTTGAATATCAATCTTAAATGTTTATTAAATTTATATTTTATTTTAATTTTTTTTCTTCAAATTGTATTAAGAACTAATATTTATAATCATTTATTATTTTTCAGTTAATATTTTTACATTTATCTTTTAATGAAATAAAATGTCATTGAGTCGAATTTATAAACTAGTAGTAGTCAAACATATTCTTATGAATTATTCTATATACTATTTGATTGATGATTGTTATATACAATATGACTTATTAATAAGGCTAGATCAAAAAGTACAAAAATTAATTCAATAACAATGAATACATATTACTATTGATTGTAATCATAATACTGAATCTTTTCTCCTATTTGAAATATTATCTGAATACGAAAAAAAAGCAAGAAATTCACCTATTTGTATACTGTAGGTTTCTGCTAGAATATTATTAAGTTTGTATTTGATTCATACGGCTTTACGTTTTTTTTTTAATATAAAATTTGTTTTCGTGTGCTGTTTTTTTTTTTTTCTAGAAGACTTTACCAAAAATGATTGCAATATTCTATAGTAATTATAGTGTGCAAAAAAGATGGTTATATTCGCATCAAAGGATCTATCTTAATACTATAATAAAAATATTATACTTTTTCATGCGAAAAAATTCATGTTCTGCATATATAAGTTTATTTTTTCCTTTTATTTCTTATAATAAAATCAATAAAATATCTACATCCTCTGATCAATAGAATTATAATATTGCTTGATCTATTTTATATTCATTTCTTAGGTAAATATTTAAAAAAAAAAATTATATCGTAATATGTATAGTTGGTATATTCTGAGAAGTATAATTAAGGACAATTAACATAAATGAAAAGAATATATATATATATATATGTATACGTTTACAGCTTACTTTACGACGTATCTTTAATATTTAAGTATTAAGTTGTTAGTTTCGCTAGAATGCCATGCATAAGTGATTGTTTAAATGGTGGTATATGTTCATTAAATGAAACATGTATATGTCCACCATGTTATGCTGGTAATAGTTGTGAGATAAGTACTAATCTAATAAAATTTTCATTGACATTTGCAATGCGATGGGATATTGAACAAACTTTAACAAATTCAAATTCTAATGTACCTGAATTTACTTATACATTTGTTATAAGTTTAATGTTATTCATGGCTATAATAAATAATATAGCATGTTTACAAACTTTTTTTTTACATGATATACGTTTAACAAATTGTGGTATGTTACAAATATTTTATTGTATATCAGGTTTAATTACAATTATTGGTATGCAATTACGAATGTTAACAATGTTAAAATTTGATGCATTAACAACAGCTTATTCTTATCAATATGCAGCATGTAATATAATACCTGTTATTGTTATTTTAATGGGTGATACTTGTATGTGGTTAAGTTCAACATTAATAATTGAATTTGTTCTATTGGAATGTTTTAATTTTGATATATATCGTTCTCGAAGATTTTCAATTATATCATCAATTATTGGTCTTTTAATAACAATTGGTACACATATGCATGAAATAATTGCTCGACGTCCATTACCTGATTTAATGCATCCTAATTTATATTCATGTACATTTGCTTATCCATTACCATTAGATATAATTGATAAAATTCTTCGTACATGTCATGTTATTATACCGCTAACAATACATTTTATTGCTAGTATTTTTATGCTTATGAGTATAACACGACGTACTTTATTTGTTCGTGATCGTACTGATTATTTTCGAGTATTTATAATTCAATGTATAAAACGTAAACATTTTTTTATTCCACCATTATTTATTATTTTATCTAATCTTCCACATTTAATTCTTCATTTAAAAGATGAATGTGAAGATGCTCGAAATATATCAATTCTTCGAATACATATTGCTTTTAATATTCTTGTTTATTTACCACCATCAATAACATTTTTTATTTATATTTTTCCATCAAAAAGTTATATGCATCAATTTAAGACAACATATATGGGATATTATTTGAAATTAATATATAAAAAATTTAAAGATACACAAATATATAAATGGAATCAATTAAGACAAATATCATGTAAAAATTTTATTACATTAGTATTACATACAATACAAACTAAGATTTTGCATAAATAAAAACAAAAAAGAAAATTTTAATTTTCTTCATAAAATATAAATAGACATATAAAAACTATTTTTATCATCAATGATGACATATCATTAAAAGATTGCGTCTATTTTATTAGAACTCTTTCTTTTCAACATATTAACATCAAAAGAAGAAACATTTAATATAAAGTCATGTCGTCTTTTATTTTATTTTATCAAAAGTTTTATAATTGTTTATTATATGGGAATTATTTTCAAAAAAAAAATTTTTTTTCTAAAGAACTTAATCCAACAGAAGAAGATTCAAATAAGTTTTAAATTTTTAATAATTGACTATTGTTAATTTAAAAGAAAATTTTTTCAAATACTTCATTCATAAATGATTGTATTTTAATAAATAGAAAGAATCTATCTAATTTTCTTTTATTTCCGTTTTTCACCTAGTACTTATCATTTTTAATTTTTTTTTTTTTTCGTCTTATCTCTAAAATGCATAGAATAGTATATAAAAAAAGAAGAAAACTCGTTATAACAAGATTTTCTTTTTTTTTATTTCTGTATTTTCATAGTATACTATAATTTGTCTTAATCGATTTGATTACATTTACTTTCAAGAAAGCTGGGTATTATTTTTGACATATCATTATAGTTTATTCGTAGAAAATCGTATCAAATTGATTCATTATTATTTTTTTTTTTTCTTAAGAAAAATAAAAACCTGCAAAACTTCGCAATATAATTATAGACACCAACAGCAATGTAAGCATCATATAGAATACTAGATCATGCATTCCTTTTTTTTTTTTCTTTTTCTTATTCTTCTTCTTACATTTGTAAAAGTTTCTAGTCTTAAGACAACGAGAAATTCATCGTAGTTTGATGCACAGTTATATATGAAAAGAAAGACGATAATACAATATAATGATGCGTATAGATATAAAATATTCTCACTACTCTATCCGACAACAATAATAATATAGACATAAGATTATAAGAATATTCTTTTACACATTTTTCAGATGTTCTGTTTTCAACGTCATCTTCCGCAAAGTGCATTCAATGAATACTAATATGGTTTCTTGTTTTCTTTTCATTCAATTATACTTCTTTTTTTTTTTTTTTTTGCTATTAATATAAAAGATTGTATTCAACTAACATTCTTCTTCATTTAAAATAGTTAGATGTTATAACAAAACAAAAAACAATGTTTTCAAAAAGAGATACATCATTAAAACCACCGGATATCAATAGCAATAATAATTATTTTTCTTATAATCAAAATTTATTATCTACAAATACATTTTATGATTCTCATTATAGTTCAACACCAAATGTTGCTTTTTATTTTAATAATCAGGTAAATATAAAATCTAAATATTTATATTTGAAATAGTCAAATAAAAATATTTATATTGTTTTATTTTTTTTTGTCATATCGTGCGTAAAACAGGAAGGAAAAAGGATGATAGTTGAGAAGAATAATAAAAATACAGATGATTGTTATTCAAAAAGAATAATGTGAAACATGATTTTTTTTTTTGTCTTCTCAGAATTAATTGATCTATTAAAAGATAATAATAATTGTAAAAACAAAAAAATCATTTTTCTAGAATTCACCAACATTTTATTGTATATTAATTGACTATAATTAACTTTAATCAGATATTAAAATTTATATAAAGTACATTTAGTTCACTAGAAAGTTAAAATAAAAATAGAATATATATATATCATGAAGTAAAAAAGAAAAAGTAGTTTAAATATGTATATTAACTATTATAAGAAAGTAATCAATAAATTGATATTATTAAAAACAAAAATTAAATTAACTCGTTCTTTTTTTTTTATTTTCTTATTACTTATAATTTAATCAATCTTCCTATTCATTTGTTATTTTCATAACCTTTTGATGTTTTGAATGAGTAAGCAGACATTATTCATTGTAATATACAAAAAAAAAAGAAAGAAGATAATATACTTTAGGTAAGTACTTGTTCATTTATTTATTATGCATGATATTTAAATTACATAAATAATAAATAAATAAAATAGTAGAACAATCACAATATTTTAGGTTTAAATAACTTAGAACAAAAATTAAAATATAGACATTAATCGTTTCTATACTATTGTATATTATTGCTACAATTAGTTTCTTTTAAATCAACAGAAAAATAAAAGCCGATTTATTTTTCCGATTCTAAAAAATCTAAGTTTAGGTTTATCGACATGCGTAGAAGTTTCTTTCAATCTCGTCAAAGAAACATTGTTTTGTTTTTTTTCTTTAGTTATTAACAGTTTAGTTGTAAGAATAATAGAATAAGAAGTTTATAAGAAATATACATTTATGCACGAATCATGACGTGTTGTTTTTTTTTTTTTTTCTTAAAGTTTATTATCAATTGTAATAATTTAGCAATATGTGATCTACTTCAGAATTTTTATCAAACGATAGAAAGAAAAATAACATCGAAGAATATCTACAAATGTGTTATGGTACTAAGAGAAATAATAATTAAAGAAAATCTTTGATGACGAATGAGAAAATGAAATATAGAAGTCATGTCAAGATCAAAATATATCCGCCCCCATAAAATTGACACTTATGAATATATATATATGCATCGTTCAATTTGCTTTAACTGATTACTATTACTACAAGTGAGATTGTGTGAAACATGCTAGAAAAAAAAAAAAGAATTATCTATTCGATAGAGCAAAAGAGAAAAAAAACCTACGAGGAAAAAAAATGGAAAAAATAATGATTAGGTCTCTTTTTTCCTTTGCTCTAGTGTGTTCTTCTCCTTTTACATGAAATTTTTTCTCATATACTACCATAAAAAAAAATGGCAACACGGGACACAAACAAAAAAAAAAAAAAAAAGAAAATTCATAAATGCATAGAACAGGATATTATAAATGAGTTTTTTCTCTTTGATTTGACAACTTTGTTTTTCAACACGCACATCCATTCATATTCTATCAATACGAACTATAATAATAATAGCAATAATTTATAAAACAAAAAAAAAACAATCGTGTGAACATGGATCAACGAAGATTATCTGTATGTGCTAATTTTGTTGGTTATACAGATGCTATGGAACACACTAATCAGTCTAATGTAAGTGTGAAATTCAATAAATAAATAAATATATATATATATTAAAAACAGGATGTGAATAAAGCCTTATTTTACTAGATAACATTGAAAGTAGAAGTTGTGATAAATAACAGATGACATTTTAGTTGCCTCACTTGAATAACTCTTGTATAATTTGTCTGAATAAATGTTTTCGTTATGCTAATTAAACAAAGAAAAAAAGAACATCTTTTATTCTTAAGAAGTTTTTAGCCTAATCATAGCCTCCGAACAAAAGTCATGTAAATCTTAATCGCTGAATAAACTTTGTTCTTTAGTTATTATGAGAAAGTTTAAATAAAATACGATTAATATATTTAATATTTATTTATTTTTGTAATATTATAAATATATTCTTGAATGTCATAAAAACATCAAAAAAAAAATGCGAAAGAATTTACTTGACTATAAAAAAAAAAAAGTATTTTTGATAAAATATAAATCAAGTTATTTGTTTTCCGTTTGAAACTATTTCTATATGAATTGAAAATTAATAAAAAAAATTAAATTGAATAATCTAGAAAACCGAAATTAATCTTCGATATTCGATCTCAAGAGAATATTATTTTAATATATTTATTCATGAAAAAAAAAAGAAGAAAATATAAAAACGTCATTGCATATAATAAATTTGATATCTTATATAAATTATTTAGATGGAACAAAGACGTCTTTCTGATAGTGCATCATTTCGATTATCAAATCATAATTTATATTATCCTGGTGAATTTAATACTAATGAATCATATATGTTAAAACAAAAAAATTCATCATTAAATATGCTTTTGGATTCAACAAGTTCAATGATGCGTACAGCTTCAACAACATTTCATTGTCTTATTGGATCAGCACGTCGAGCATCATATTGTGGTCAACCTGATCCAACAATTCAATTATCACCACGTGGTAATAGTGGTTCACTTTATTTACTTCCTACAACAGCTAATTCAAATGAATCATCATTATCAAATGCATCATATGAAGAACAACGACGTACAGTAACTATATATGATGGTAGAATTCCAACTCCATCAACACCACCAACAATTCCATTTGAACTTATGACACCAATTGATCTTATAACTCAAACAATAGAAGATCCAGTTGAATCATTTGTTCAAATTGTACTTGAAGAACCTGATGATCGACCACCAATAATACCACCTGTATCATCACCATCATTATCATCACTTAGAAATTCATCATCTCGTCATCGACATCGTAGTAATTCACCAAAATCATTATCATCAATAAATGGACGTTTATCAACATCAGAAAATAAATTAACTGATACAAAAATATCATCAACTACAGAAATATCTAATACAATAGAAACTTATTATCAACCACCTGATGTTGTTGAACCAATGGATTTTTCATTTCTTGAACCAGTACTTCGAGGTGAAAGTGCTGCACCACCATTAACACGTACTCAAAAATTACGACAAATTTCATCACAAAATAGTTCAATAAGTGAAGATTCAGCTATTGATCTTCGTTCTCCATCACGTACAATAACTATTATTACTGATGATTTAAAATCACCAGAATTATTTATTAATGTTAATTATGATAATAATTTAATAACTAATTCAACTATATCATCTTCTCGTTTAAAAGTACCATCTCCCGATTGATTAATATTATAATTCTCTTGTCTTTTTTTTTCTTTCGTTTTATTCAATTTGTTATTTAAAAAAAAAATTATTTTTACATAATAAAAAAAAACAAAAGATTATAAATTTGTTAAATTAAAAACTAATAAACGATCTCACATTTTCAATTGATATTTCATAGATTGTTTATAAGTCACATCGTACTTCTTTTTTGTTTTTAATCAAAAAATTCAATTTATAGTTTTGCACAAAATTTTATTTCAAAACTACTCATTCCTTTGTGTTTGAAACAACGATATTATTAATATTGTTATTTTTGGCATGACATATTTTTTATTCAAGTAATCAACTAAATCGATCTCAATATATGTGTGTTGGAACATACTAAATCATTTCTTATGTCGCGAATACATCACATAAGAATTGAAACAATAACAATTTTTAATGATGCTATTGAATAAAGATGAAAAATATTAGTAATTTTCAAGTCAAATCAGAATTACAAATTGTATGTTTCGATACAACAAAAAAAAACAGTGTAAGCTATGAAAAACGTCGGAAAGATATCAATCGATATTGTGCTCTGCAGAATATATGCTTAGAATTTTTCTGTGACTATTTAGTTGTGAGTCTTGAAATGGTTCGAAAATTTTTTTCTATTTTCAAGGAAAAAGTTGCAAGCAGAATTTTTGTAAATTATTGAAATCAAGTCAACACTTCTACATAGAATAAGTGCACTATGACAGAAGAATTTCTATGAAACTAAATATAATCGTTTTCAGAATCAAAATTAGTAATTAGTAGTACAATCTTAGAGAACACAAAATCTTGAATAAAAAAAAAATGGATGTTTTTAGATTTTCTACGATTGCAGTTTAAAAAATTATGAACATCGTGAACAATAAAAAAAAAAATTACATTTGTTTTGGAACAATTCTATTATAAAGTTTTACTTCATGATGTTTATAACTTGATTTTATGCTTTGTATAATGGTATAGTTCATCGATAAAATATCTTTATTGAACATATTTAAAAGAAAATTTCATATGTTATACAAATGTAAGAAAATTCAATATTGAAAATTCTTTCATATTAAATAATTTAAATTTATAAAACATGTATTCTGCAAAGATTTGTTTTATATCTTATCAAAACTTTGTTAGTTGATGCTAGATAAATATCAATTGATTAATCATCGTCAATTTTATAGATAAATGCACGTATAAGTTTTTTTTTCCGTCGTCAATCAACGAAAGAAATACCTATCAAATATTTATAAAATTCTATGCATCTAAGTTTATATCTGCTATTTTTATTTGCTTTAGATCAACAATACGGAAAAAGAAAAGATTGATAGAAAAATACCTCGAGTTATCTTTGATTACATATATATATATTTACGAACTTTTCACTCAATAATTGAATAATAATTACCATACTATAGTATTTACAACAACAAAAAAATATTTATTGATAAACATATTCGATTTCTATTTTTTTTTTTTATAGAAAACCAACTTTCTATCAATGAATAATTTCTTTAGTGAAATCTAATATAACATCATTTTTGTTTAGAGAAAAACTTATTCAAATTTTTCTCAAAAATTTTATTCACAAAGAAGAAAAAAAAAACAACGCAAAACTACAAAAAAAAAGTGAATGCATATCATCATTCATACAGTTATATTTTTGTTTTTTTTACAATCATCATCTTCATAAATTCCACAACTAGAAAAATGAAAACACACTACAAAGAAAAGTTTTACAAATATCTATGAGACAAAAAAAAAACACAAAACCACACGTTCATAATACAAGACTAAACTATAGAAATAATATAAAGTGATTAAAAATGATTTAGTTTGTTACACAAAAAAAAAAAAAAAAAAATTCTTAAAAATGAAAAACAATACACTAAAATGAATTAAAATTAAATTTTTTCAACAAGATCATCAAGATCATCCCAACTTTGTTGACTTGGTGCATTTCCAATTGAACTTACACCATCATCAATCATAACTAATTGTTCCATAGCATCTAACATACTACTATTTTCTGTTTGAACATCAACTAAACATTGACTTTCAGTTGTTGTTGTTGTTTGTGTATCATCTGTTATTATTGTAACTTGTTCTTGTGTAAAATTATTATTTGTTGTTATTGAAATTGTTTTTTCTTGTTGAATTGTTGTTGTTGTTGTTGTTGTTATTTGATTAGCTGCCATTTGTTTATCTTTTCGTATCATAGCTGATGCTGTTGCTGCTGTTGATTTAATTTTTGTATCAACAATAGGATCATCTTCAAAATCTGATTTTAACCATTCAATCATATCTGTAAATAAACAAACACCATTTTGTGTTGGTTTTATTTGTAACATTGACATTTCATATGGATCATTTAAATCATTATCATCAATAAAATCTTCTTCTTTATTATTATTATAATCAATAAAATTTGATGCATATTGTTCTTGATGAATTTTATAATGATTACGTAAACGTATTGATGATGGTATATATTGTTTACATATTGAACATATACGTGAAGATAATTTTATTTGTAATGATGGACAACATGCATCAAATGGTAATAAATCATTATGTGTACGATTAATAACAATACCATGAAATTGTATACGTTGAAATAGATTACCATAAAATGGTGATATTATATTTAATTTTGCTGATGATGATTCAATATCAGACATTTTAACACCACTTGATGAACGATTAAATGGTACTGGTGGTGGAAGAAAACGATGAGGAAATACACGTATATAATTTGAACGCCATGGTGTACAACATGATGAATTATTACAACGTATTATTTGTATTGTATATTGAGTTTGAAGAACATGTGTTGCACACCAATATCTAAAATATTAATAATTAAATATTTTAATCGTAACTTTTTTTTTTTTTGTATATGATTATAAAATATTCTTACTCATCAATATCATATTCAGTTTTAATTTCAGTTTTTGGAAATGTTGTTGTTGTATGTGTTTGAGTTATACGTTGTTCAAGTGGTGCTTCTTCTTCTTCTTCAGAACAAATTCTAAAAAAAAAAAAACAAAAATTTAATATTTAAATTGAATTTTTTTTTTGTTTAATATAAATATACCGATCAATAATACTATCTAAAGCTAATGTACTATCAACCATTTTAAGTTGTTCATCAATTAATAATGGTGGATTAATATATTCAGCAACAACAGGATATTCATCAAGTACATTCATACTCCAAACTTCAGCTAAAACATCAGCTGTCATTTTAAAATTTTCTTTTTCTAATTCAGCATGTTCAGTTAAACCTCCATCATTTAAATGTGTACCAAAATGATCATGTGGAAGTATAAGACCAGCTAAATCATGTGACATAGGTGATAAACGTCGTTCAATAATATTAAATAAAGCTTGACCTGGTGCTTGATTTATAATAAAAAGTGCATCTAAATTATATTTTTTAAATTGATCAATTGCTGTTGAAAGTGTTTTAAGATAACGTGTATTATTTTCTAAATTATTACTATCAACATTAAGAACAAGTATAGGTTTAATACGACCAAGATGATCACGTGAAAATTTTTCAAATTCTTTTAATTGCATTAAACGATCAATATCAATTGCATGTGTTTCATGTGTTAAACGATCATGTTTAGCTGATCGTATTGAAACATATGTTGGACCAGCATAACCAATTAAACCTGTATCATCTATAACTGATGCAGCATAAATACTATAAAATAAAAAATAAGATTTATAAGAAAAAACAAAAAAAAAAAAATATTTTTATTTACCATGGTGTTAATTGATGATGTTTAGTAATTGAAGGTATTTGTGGTTCAATTAAACTTTGTTCATAATCTAAATGCATAATAAGTGGTGCTTGTCCTTTAGCTGTAGGTCGACCAATACTAATTTTAGCTTTAGTATCTTGTGTTAAATAAAAAACACAATCATTACCAAATATTCCTGCTAAATCTTTAATATGTCTTAATGTAGCAGCAGTAAAATGTGAATCTAAATTGAAAAATATTTTGATTTTTAGATAAATCTTATTGTTATTATCCATGCTAAGAGTAAATCAAAAGATCGAAAACAAATTCCTGTTTAAGGGATCTATGTCTATGTGAAATTCGAAAGTCAAAAAAAAACAAACAAATGCGGGAAGGGATATGACCAGGGGCGGATCTACAGTAGAGGATGTGGCGCGACCGCATCCTTAGTGGCGTAACTAGGATTTTGGCAGTGGTAGGGCTTAGCGTCGCTTAAGTGTCAGGTGATTGGGCTCAGGAGAATAAGGTCTGTGGGATGGTAGGGCTCGAACACGTGGTGGTTGGGCGGAGCCCAACCTTGGTTACACCACTACGCCTCCTCCCCTTTGGTACTGATTTCATGCTAGTTTCTAGCGATTTGTCTACAAAATATCGTACCCCCCCCCCCCCTTCGAAAGTTCCTGGACCACCACTGGGGATGACATCCTTATAAAAAAAAAACAAAATGAACCTTCATGTTTTGGTGGTTGTTCAATTCCTTGTAATTTTCGAAGACGTACAGGTACAGTTACAACATGTTTTTTTCCATCATGAGATAATGCACGATTAGGCATAAGACTAAATCGAAAAAAAAAAATTTGAAATTTATTTATTTTTTTTTAAATTTACCGATAATAAAGTGAAGATTTTCGAATTTCATATCCACGTTCTTTTATTTTATCTTTTAAATCATCTAATGATACACATGCTTTGCCTTTATTATCTGCTGCACCACCAACACGTGCAATTTCAGCAATAATTTGTAAAAGATCAGGACAATCTTCATCAATTTGCATACCACGATTTGTTGGACGAAAAATTTTCGATAATTCAGCAGCAACTTCAGGATTTGAAGCACATAATTGTTCAACACGACGTTTTTTTCTTTCACGATAACGTGTTGATGCACGTTGTTTTGATTGAAGACGTTTAAGATCTGTTGTACGTTGTTTTTTTTGTTCAATTAATTTTTTTAATGTTTTTTGATTTTCAGGTGTTAATAAACCCATACTTTTAACTTGAATTAAATTTGCTATACGTTCAGATATTTCTTTAAGATCTTTTAATACAGATTCTTGTGCTGGTGTTTTTATTTTATCATTTTCAACTTTAGCTGCTTTAGCTTGTGCTTGTGCTTTTTTTTTTGCAGCTTTTTCATTTGAACGTGCAATCCATGGTTTTTCTTTTGCTAATGTTTCAGCATCCATATCATCAGTTGATGTATTTTTACGTTTTGAAAATGTTGGTGTTTCAGTTTCAACAATATCTGGATCATAATTTGGATCTTCATCTTCCGATGAATGTGTACGTTTACGTGTTATTTTATTTTTTGTTGAACCTTTTTTTCCATTTGTTGTTGCTGTTGGTGTTGTTGTTGTTGATTTTTTTGTTTCAATTGTTGGTGCACCGGATTTATTCCATGTATCAAGATATCCAGTAATTTTTTTTCGTACTAATTCTTCATCTTTTTTTATTTGATTCCATTCAGTTTGTGCACTATGATGTGAAGTCTTTTAAAACAAAACAAAAAAAAAAACGATTTTTTTTTTTGTTTTGGTGGAATAAATTTTAATACTTACACATCGTGTCATTTCAGGATGACCTTTCATATAAGCATCGACAAATTCTCGATATAAACAATATCGAGGACTTTTATGAGCCATAGGTTTTTTTTTTTTAGAAATCTAACTAAGTTGATGTGATATAAATAATGTATGGGATGGAGGGGGTACCTAAACAACGACAATGACCGATCTATAAAGAAGTAGATAGAGTCGAGTGAACGCGAGGCAAATGAACAGAAGAAAAAAATACGAGAAAAGAATTCTAACGAATACAAGTATAGTATTTTAATGATCACCATTGTAGGCAACCAAAAAAAATATATATATATAGAGAAAGACGACGTGACCGTAAGATGACCCCTTGGATAGAAGCAAATATGAACTGGACGTGATCAACACGCATATCTATTGGTGCAAAGGAAACTTTGAAGAATAGAATAGAAGAAAGAAGAAAAAAAAAGAAGGGACCTAACTACAATCATATATGACCGGCGTATGGGTCATCCATATACCACGTCCGCAATGAGAGAAAGTAAAGAAAAATATAAAAGATTTACTTATCAATGAATAGTAGTTGGACGAAATTGATTGGTCTCTTTTTCTAATAGTAATATTGACATGAGATCACCGAATTGACTATGCATGAAAGAAAAATTTTACACTATGAATAAGAAACATCATTTGAAATATTATATGTTTTAAGTATATCAATCTAAACATCTGATACCATCTTTAATAAATAGAATCATAGTAATAAAAGTATAATCATTTACAATTGAAAGTCTATGTCTGTTGTATATTTTATATTACTAAAGTTAAACGAGAAAAAAAAACAAAAATAAATTTTTATTCTTGTTTTCAAAAAAAAGTCAATATTATTATATGTATTTTTGTTTTTATAATAAATTTACAGAAAAAATTTAATAATAAAGATGAATTATTTGTTAACTATGTACAAATACAAGATTCTATTATTATGTATCATAAGATTATAAACATATGATCAGATTTGATTATGATGACATACTAGAATAGATTTTGATCATATGAATTAAACTGATGAATTAAAATACGTTCTATGGATATCTGACTTTTTAGTATAAAGTTATTTCTAAAGAATTTCTGTTTGATGGTATATGTTTTTCTTAAATAAAAATATATTATTGAATGATTATACAATATCAATATTTTATTAATTCATAATATTTCTTTTTCGACATTGTTTACAAGATGCACCAAAAAAAAAGGAGTAAAACACAATGATATATCTCATCTGAAAAAATGATTCATGTCTTGAGTATTACAAATCAGTATTAATCGAAAACAATAGTTGAATTTTGTTAATAGATCATTTTTGAATTGTTTAAATGAAACAGATACTTTATATTGTATATGACTGACATAATAAGTAAATTGTTCAGAAACTAATGCGGTGAATTATTCAATATATATTTGTTTAAGATAAAAATAATCAGATTAGTCAAAATGCAGTCAAATGAATTGATTCATTCAGAACAAAATTATTACATACATATCGATTAAATATCATATCTACTTTTAATAATAACTACTGATCTAAAAAGTAGACATACAATATCCTAATGCATGTTCCTTCATGGAAATAGTTATTGACACTAGTACAATATGGTTTTAATTGTGAAAATGAACACATTTAAAAACTCAAAAAAAAAAAAGTCTTATGAGACTGGTAATCAGTCGGACAGGAATTGGTGCATGTCTAATTAAAAGATCGTGAATATTTCTTTATTTTTTTCTAACATTTTTTATCTAAATGTTCTTTTTCTTCATTGATCAGTAAATTAATATGAAATTGAAATAAATAAGACATATACAAAACAAGTATCTATCAAATGAAATTTGGCCTAGCGCTCTATTTTAAATTTTATCCTCTATCTACATAGGACTACGATAAGTTTCTTATTTCTGTTATTCATAGTTTAGCAAAGGTATATAACTTTAGTTATGTAATTTCTCTTAATTTTAAATATGAGTAATTTATACGGAAAAAGATTCGATAAAAACCTACACTGCTAAAACAAATTTTTACCTTCTTTGATGAATTATCTACTGTATGTGAGTGTGTCCATGAGAAGTCGCCAGTCAATCCGGCGACCTCATCCAAATCTAATGAACTTTCAGAGTTTATAGAGCTTTTTACGCTGATCATTTTGATGGTAAAATTTTTAAAATTTGATCATATTTTCATTGAGATATAGGCGAAATACTTTTACCGCATTTTTGTCATTTTTCCATTTTTTTCCAAAAACTAAAGTCGGAGTAGTATCGAAAAATTGATGATACGTCATCGTTTGTCACTTAGATCATTAAACCAATGGCATATTCGGATTTTCCGTGAGAAAGTGCATCAGAACCTGTATAAATTAATAGAACTTTCATGAACATTTTTTGGGATCCCTTTCTTCACTATACGAACTAATACCTAGTGAAAGTGTTTGAAAAATTTGATCAGAAAAGTGGAATAAATCAGGATACTGGTATTGCGGTAGTTCGATAAAGCAGAACCTGCTCTACAACATGCACTAGTTTATTTCCCTTCCAACTATCATCTTGAAAGCGGCAAACGTCAACAATGCTTTATACTACCATGGTTTGGTGAAGTTCGATGTATATAAGCGTCCGATCTAAATGAATTATATCAGAAACGAGTTCAAAATTCACCACCAACATTAAGACTTTGTAAAGGTTGTTATGTCGATGATTTTTATACTAGATTATGTAGCAGTGAATCCTATTTTGATCATAATACAAGTTAAATAATATGAATACATTAGTTTTGCTTTTGTTTATTATATGTAAAAATTATCTATTTTTCTGCAGATGAACTTGGTAAGATAGTTCTATTTAATTAAATTTAAAATCGACTGAAATATATGAACAGATTATGAAAAATTGGACTCGAGTTTGTATGAGATCAAGGATCTTTAGTATGAAATGCTCATATATGTAGATGATGTTTGTATGACTTATATAACACATACGAAGGAAAGAATGCATAAGAAAACTGATTTTGAATTAACTAAACTGTTAGATTTTCTATAATAATAATATAATCGATTCGATAGAGCAAAATTTGCTCTACACGATGTACTAATTAGTTCTCTACTTGTTATTGATTTTAAAGAAAATAATTATAAAGGACTAATTAAATATCAGTGCTTCTTTTCTTTAAAAGCTAACAAGATATTTAGTTGTGCTGGTGAATGCTTGCGGAAAAAGACGCTTTTGTCTGTTGTAAGTTTTTGGTCTTATATAGTTTGATTAGAAGGACAATGAAAAACATTAAATGATAGAAAAAGAAATGAATCATCCTGCTTCCAAAAGTTTTTGAATATCTGGAAATTGTTGAGGATTAATGTGAATGTCACCATTGCTTAGTCGCACTGAATTTTCAATGAAGCGTGCTCAGAATTGTTGTGTTGAAATTATTAGGTTGCGTAAATGTGGTGACTTGCTGCAGTTGAAAGTTGAAGCAGGCATAGGAGGGTCGAAACATGAAACATTCAATAGAGAAATACTAGGATCAGATGAATGAACTCATGAAAGTTGAAATAATCATCGTAATCTTCAATAATGATGAATATGTCGTTCTCGGAATTGGATATTGTTAATAATCGACTTATAGTCGATTGAATAGGAAAATGAATTTGAAACTTATGAATACTAGTAATATTTGATTGTGAAGTACGACGATAAGAGATGAAACCATTCATATCTGCATCAAATTGAAGTAGATCACAAGTTCCAGGTATGTGGTCTGAATAAAATCAATATTTTTCTAAACAATTAACTTGACAAAATGTTACATATAGAAAGACGATCCCATCGTTGTTTTAAAAATCCTTCGAACTCGTTTTGGATAAAATTACAAGGCAACCAACTACTTTTGATAGGGCGGTTGGGTTCAGGCATGCAATTGGATGTAACATATTAAGTATCGATACGCGAAGTCTTACGACCACCATAAAATCGTTTCTT
The DNA here is from genome assembly GCA_905250075.1 of Rotaria sp. Silwood1. Taxonomy (NCBI): domain Eukaryota; kingdom Metazoa; phylum Rotifera; class Eurotatoria; order Philodinida; family Philodinidae; genus Rotaria; species Rotaria sp. Silwood1. The sequence goes on along the minus strand of CAJNOP010000837.1, from coordinate 45,047 downwards.
TGAAGACACCATTCGAAGAACTCTTTTGGTGTAGAAAATGAAATATGAGCGCCATCTTTCAGAAGATACTGTATCGCTGCTGATTTAACAACGGCACCCAGGCCATCACATGGACCTTTTTCGTGCCCAGTGGCAATAAAGAGCCATGATGCCTGAATATCAAAGTTTGCATGAAGATGAGCTAAGTTATAAGGATTGTATTGACACACCATTTCGATATGTCAGCATTTCATATTAAAGATCCTTGATCTCATACAAACTCTAGTCCAATTTTTCATAATCTGTTCGTATATTTCAGTCGATTTTAAATTTAATTAAATAGAACTGTCTTATCAAGTTCATCTACAGAAAAATAGATAATTTCTACACATAATAAACAAAAGCAAAACTAATGTATTCATATTATTTAACTTGTATTATGATCAAAATAGGATTCACTGCAACATAATCTAGTATAAAAATCATCGACATAACAACCTTTACAAAGTCTTAATATTGGTGGTGAATTTTGAACTGGTTTCTGATATAATTCATTTAGATCGGACGGTTATATACATCGAACTTCACTAAATAATGGTAGTATAAAGCATTGTTGACGTTTACCGCTTTCAAAATGATAGTTGGGAGGAAAATAAACTAGTGCATGTTATAGAGCAAGTTCTGCTCTATCGAACTATCAATACCAGTATTCTGATTTATTCCACTTTTCTGATCAAATTTTTCAAACACTTTCACTAGGTATTAATTCATATAGTGAAGAAATGGATTCCAAAAAAAGTTCATGAAAGTTCTATTAATTTCTACAGGTTCTGATGCACTTTCTCATGGGGAATCCGAATATGCCATTGGTTTAATGATCTGAGTGACAAATGATGACGTATCATCAATTTTTCGATACTACTCCGACTTTAGTTGTTGCAAAAAAAATGGAAAAATGACAAAAATGCGGTAAAAGCATTTCGCCTATATCTCAATGAAAATATGATCAAATTTGAAAAATTTTACCATCAAAATGATTAGCGTAAAAAGCTCTACAAACTCTGAAAGTTCATTAGATTTGGATGAGGTCGCCGAATTGACTGGCGACTTCTCATGAACACACCCATAACTTATTTTCTAGTTTACAGTGTAGAATAATCTTTGTTCACGTCTAAAAGCATTTATATGATATTAAAACATGAAAAACAGTTCAGAAGAAAAAAATTTAATAATAATAACAACAGCAACAAAGAGAATAAGACCATCAAGGTAACATAACAAAGTATGAGAAAAATCAATAATAAAGTAAGTATAGAAAAGTGAGCACCATAGAATACGAGTTCCATGAGCGGTAGTATAATCTTTCGAATACCATAAAGAATACATCTTGTTCAATTTGAGTATGTGATAAACAATACCAAATATTCCAAAAAATTACATAAATGTTGGAAAATTCCCATGATGCATATTTATCACTGTAAATAGGAAATTTGTAAACAACAAATATTTTCATAAATGGGAGCTGCATATAGCCATGCCGATATTGATCGTATTGTTCAAAAATGGAGGCTTCTATGAGTTAATGAATGTTCAGATGGAAGCTGCACTATAGAAGCTTGAACTTCCGATTTATAAATACCACCAGCACCCTGGCGGATGCCCAAATAATTATTTCGACACTTGAATAGAAGCAAACTAAAGCATTATTCATAAACAGGTAGTTAAATATGACAATTGCATGATGCAAAGCCATTTCCTATGCATCTTGAACTATGAATATGTCAAAAGTTAAATTTAAAGAAATATTCATTTGAGCTTATTAAAATTACCTGTTTTTTTTACACTCCCAAGAACAACCATATAATTATTGTTCAATTGTATCTATATTGTTTTTCTTTCTCACTCTTGTATGATTGTATATGACTTTGTATGTCATTGTAAGAGAAAGAAGTAAACTATATTTGTATAAATATATCATGTTTTGTTGACGTATTACTTTTTTTATTTTGTACTTACTGAAAAGTGTCTGATTTGTATGATATTCAGAGAGTAAAAAATGGGAATGTATAAATGAAGAAAAATATCATCGAAACCTTTCTTCACTTTAGATGGAGTCGAGACGTGACTCAACACATTTTTGTTTAATATTAATATTTTTTCCGTAATAGTTAATCTTTGCAAATAGTTACTCACTCTAATAACAACATCCGGTGGTAATAAACATAGCTCAGTATCCTTTTATACCATCGATACCCATACATATGAGAAAAAGGAGCGAATTGCATCATTACACTTTTTTTTTCTTTCTTATTCTTTATCTAACAAGGTATTACTATTGTGCATTTGATTGATACAATTTGCATTAGTCTTGACAGTTCGAAGGATTCTTTCTCTCATTATCTTATCATTTCAAAGTATGATGAACGAAAAAAGAAATAATGTGCGTGACAAAGAAAAATATCTATCGATAAAAAGCAGACGCTTGTTGCGTATAAAATGATTGTTACGTGAAGGTCTATGAAGATTTTTTTGAATTACTGGATTTTCTTCAAGAATTCAGATTTTTAGTGATAACGAATACTCTAAAAATATAGTATTTTGGATCGGATTAATTAGAAGAATCGGGTCTTAAGTGTGTTTTGAAAACTGTTTATTCAAAAATGGTTCCTACACTGTCAGTTAGTAATTCTAGGTAATTTTCTAATGACAAAATTACAAACAAATTCGTATGGGCTTTTCTAGAACTTCACATTGAATTGAGCCATTGAAGCGTTTTTGACACATGAGAAGATCATTTCCTATTTTAGAAGTATATTTTTGAGGTATTTTATTTCATGTTTAAAATACATAATACACAAAATAGTATGTATAATCTGATGTGAAAAAAAGTTTGAAAGCTACTAACAATAGAACTAATACATGAGTGAAATTTCAACAAAATCAAGAAAAACTGCGCAAAGACAAACAAAATAAACTGTCTAGCAATTGGACAAATTATATCTTATCCACCACTATACCTAGAATATGTATCTTCATAGTGCATGATTTTTCAATTTATTTCCAATTAAACATTCTAACACTTCTCGAATCTTTTCTCGATATTTTATATTAAATATTTCATAGATGTGATCCAATTAAAACAGTCATTGCTACAGATTATTAATTTATCATAATATGTTTATTACATCATTGCATAAGGATCAATTGTTTTCGACAATAAAAAATGACAAAATTAAGTGATGAAAATTATACTATAATTGAGAAATAGTTAATAGATTATTAAGATGATTCAATCACAGTGTTTTGGAGTTTTTGTAACCTTTCATACTGAAATACTCCAATATAAAAGACGACTGTTCTTCTAAAATAAAGAAAATACTATACAAAGATTAAAAGAATGTATTACCTTCAGTAATATTTTCTTTTCTTTGATAATTCTCATATTTGTCTAGGATGTGGGTGTGAGATGTTGATATTCTCTCTCTTAACATTCATACTCATATCCACACTCTATACGATAGCTAGTAAGCAAGTTTGTCGTTTGACTACTTATCATCTCAACACTCTTTGTTGCTTTTCTTATCTTGACGTCCTTTAGAACCCGCCAATTATTATTTTTCTCTAACATGCACTCACTCATCATTGTAGAATTGATAAAACCAAGTAGAACAATAGAAAGAGTTTTTCTTTTCATTCAATTTTTTCACTACAAAAATGAAGATCGAGAAGATGGAAATGTTTCATGTCAAGCCAAGATGGCTGTTTCTTAAAGTAGCGTAATCTGATGTTTCCTCAGAATTATATTTCTAAAAACAATTTTTAGATTACATGCAATGATGGAACAATAGGTTGGGGCGAACCAGTGGTGGAAGGAAGAGCTCAAACGGTTGAAGCTGCCGTAAAAGTAGATTGATAAAAAATCTGCAAGACGATCGAAAATTGATATCTTTTGGATTCGTTACGTATAGTGTCGTCGAATTTCCACAAAATTTTGCTCTTCTAGAAACTTCTTAACGGATAGTTTCATGTAAAAAGTTAAAACTCTCACGTTTGGACACCTTCGACTTTTTGAAACGCGTCCGAAATTGTCAGATACTTTGAATTTCATACAAAAAAAGTACATCATTGTCGTAGAATGTGAAGCTTTTATCCTTTTCTGTGAACAAGGATGATGTTGAGTCTGGTTCCCAGAAGCATTGTTCTCTCTGTTTCGTCAATCGTCTCACGAATGTCTGACATGAGAATATGTTTTTTAGGAAATTGCTCGATATTTGATTGGGCAGGTATGACTTCACTTTGAATTAGATTTATAATATTCTGAATTTGAAAACAGGATCCAAGAGACATTGAAAAACATTGGCAAACCATCTATCGAGGCAATTTCTATCGGCAAGTGATCGATTTTTTATTCTTTTTGAATACTCAACTTAGAAGATTTCACAACCATACAGAAATGGACCCATTCTAACAAGTGCTCTGTCGGGTGTTGAACAGGCTCTTTGGGACATCCTCGGAAAACAGTATGTTTGTTTTTATGCTTGTTTATTCTCTTGTCTATTTGTGTAGTCTCAATGTTCCTGTGTGGCGTTTACTTGGTGGCAAGGTGCGCGATCGAATTCGTATGTATGGATGGTTGTCATCAGAGCCTACAGGTGACTATATTGACTTGTATGCGAAGAGCATCAATGAAAATCTGGAAGGATTCACTGCCTATAAAACATGTCCCATTCCACCAATGCAAATGGTTGAACAACCACATGTATTACATGCTATTCGAGATAATATTATCCTTCTTCGAGATAAGGTCGATAAGCGAATAGATGTTGCCCTCGATTTTCACGGACGGTGCACACCAGCTATGGTAAGGAGTCCAAATTTATCGGTCAGTATAAATGTAAATCATGTTATAGTCTCGTCGTATAATTCATATGATCGAAAATGTTGATATTATGTTTATTGGTACGTATACGCCTATTCATCCTATGAGTCTAAACAACAGAAGCGTTTGTGTCATACATGGTTCAAAGTACGAGTGCTATGCAATATACGATAACGCAATTGTATTTTAGAGAGAGTTAGTTTTAACTAGTTCAAGTGAGCAGGTATAGTCCTCTTTCAGTATTTGGTCAAATAAGGGGACATAGCATTGGGACAAAACTCTGAAATGCTGACTTGAGCATGGCAGAGATTAAGGTCGACTTCAAAAAAAAATTTCAAAAACTAACGGCTCTTTGACTTATGCCTTTTGCATGTGTAGAAGAACCAGTACTGCCCGGCGACGTGACGGCTCTGAAGCAGATCTCGTCTTCCACGAGCATTCCTATCGCCACTGGAGAACGTTTGTTTACACGTTGGCAGTTCAACGATCTTATTGAACAACAAGCCGTAGCAATCGTTCAACCCGATATCTCTCACTGTGGAGGTATCTTTGAAGCGCGCAAAATAGCTTCCATGGCAGAAGCTCGAAATATTGCTGTGGCACCTCATTGCCCACTGGGCCCCATTGCTCTGGCATCCTCGTTGCAATTAGCCTCATGTACGCCCAATTTCCTATGTCAAGAACATTTGACATTAGGTCATGACTACTTGAAAGTTCCGTTTCAGGTAAAAAAAAGAAATTACTTTTTCCTATGGTTTTCAATGCAATGCATTTAGGTCAAGGAAGGCTATGTGGATGTGCCTCATCTGCCTGGACTCGGAATTGAGGTAGATGAAGCCAAAGTACGAGCAGGAATATTT